>JABXOJ010000041.1:0-59194 GCA_014529505.1 Cryptosporidium felis
GGGAGTCTTGGGTTCCTCGGGAGACCTCCCCCGGGGAGTCTTGGTTTCTCGGGGGGCTTCCTCCGGGGAGTCCTGGTTTCTCGGGAGGCCTCCTCGCGGATTCTCCTTTTCCTTGGGAGGCTTTCTCCGGGGAGTCTTGGTCTCTCAGGAGGCTTCCTCCGGGGAGCCCTAGTTTCCTCCGCCTTGGGTTTCTGCCTCTATTCCCTAACGCTTTGTTTCTTTCCTCGTTTTCCGCCTTCTCAGTACTTGTACTTGGTGGAGTAGTCTTTCGGAGAAACCACGAGCCCCTTGCCCTTCTGCACTCCTCTGTAAATTGTCTCCACAATGTCAATGAACTCTTGCTTGCTAGCGAGAGGCCAGTTGATCTTGTTGTTGTTTCCGGTGCCCAGGTCCACCATGATGTGTTTGTTTCTGAAGAAAAACATCACGGATACGGGGTCGTACAGCTCGTACATGGTGTTGAAGTCGGGGACCTCCGAGATATCCACCAAGTAGATCACACAAAAGTTCTTCACGTCCTCCGCCACTTTGTACAGGATTTCGTCCATGAGCATGCAGTCCGCGTCGTAGTCGTGACCGAATCTTATGCAGACGATCCTCTCCTCCTCAGTCAAAATGGCCTGGTCCACGGACCAGCCGTCGTGGAGATGCTGGAGCATATAAGACATGTTCGTCCAGAAAAAGAAGAAAAAAGGCACGGGCGGCCGAGGAATGGGCCCCGGGGCTCCGCCTTGGTCTTAGTCCGCAAAGTATTGGGTAGGTGCTTTGGCGCCAAGGCCAGGTGCAAATCCGAATTACAGGGAAAAAAAAAACAAACAAACAAACAAAATCGGGGTTTTTTGGACCGAAAGAGCCCGAGTTCACTTGAAATCCAACGACTTTCCGGGGGGAACTGGAGTGGCTTCAGCGCGGAGGGAGCGATGGAAGCGGCAGGAAGCTCCGACTCCGGAGGGCTCCCGGCGTCCGGGGTCGAAGACAAGAGGGTTGGAGAAGAAAGGCCGCTCGGAGACTTGGGGCCGGACGCTCGGATAGAAGGGCCGGGAGTCGACGGGAAGACCTCCGGGTCTCCCTCGAGCCAGAGCCAGGTCCGGGACGACTTGAGAGCTGGGGAGAGCTTGTTCGACAAGAAGAGCCCCAGAGACGAATACGCGCGAGAAAGGGAGCTGAGGCAGGCTCTCAAGTCGGTGGGAAAGCTCCAGAACGAGCTTTCCCACATAAGCAGCTCCGTTATTTGCCAGGAAAACCTCTACAAAAGTTCCTTGTTGTCAAACAGGTATGCAGGTAACGTCTTCAGCAGCTTCGCTCCATTCATCTACGGAATCAACAAGTACACGGTGAGGCCCAAGGGAAAACGCCTCGAGGGAGTTCTGAAGAGAAGGAGAGGGGGAGACGACGAAGCCGGGGGCGGCGGCACCAAGGAGGCGGAAGGCCTCCGGGGAGGATGCGAGTACGCCAAGCTTTCCACCCAGTGGTACCTCTGGGCCAAAAGGAGAAACGCGGAGATTCTTTCCCAGAGACACGGGGCGGCCGGAGGAGGCCCGGAGGGGGCCTCGGCTCACCAGGCTGCTGGAGCGGGAGCCGCTCCGAACGCGACGAGCGGCTCAGGGGGGACCGCCCAGAACGGACTGGGGCAGATCCTTCAGTCCAGCCAGAACGGAGTGCAGAAGGACATCCAAAACATAGAGCAGTCCGTGAAGTTCAAGCTGGCGCTACAGACGGAGAAGCCTCTGTTCGGCTTTAGCCGGGCGAAAATTATCAGGGGTGCTACGGATGGGACAATCGGAAAGACGAGCTAATGCGGGCCGGAGGGCCCTGGAGTCCTCTCTTCGCTCCAAGGGCCTCTAGAGCCCTTCTTGCAGGGAATCCGAGATCCTGACCGAACAGGGCATGCTCCACGGGTGGAGCTCTCGCGGATCGGACCCTTTTCCCTGGTACCTAATGACCTTTTCAGAGGAGGGCGGAGAAGACGAGTTAACCTTGGTTGCTTTGGAGGGTCCCGGCCTTGGGTGGGAGGGGAGGGAGCGGGACCGCTGCCACTTACCCTTGAGTTCTCTTCCGCAGTCCTTTTGGCCTCGGAGTCTCTCTCCGGGACTTGAGCTTCTCTTTCTGCGCCGACGAAAGTCAGTCACTTATTACTTCCTTCGGGGGCCCGAGGGCCCCGGGCTCCTTGGACGAGCTTAACTTACCTCCTGAGTCGTAGGCCTTTTTTATGCTTTCAATGTGTCTTTTCATCGCCTCCTTTGCGTCCCTCTTGACTCCATCTCTAAACTGCTTTTCCTTGAGCTTCTTCTTCTCGGCTTCTATTTCTCTCCTTTCCTGTTTTCTTTTCCGAAAGCCGTTCACGAAGGTGTCCTTCTTCTTTACACTAAAGGTTATGACGGTCCCCTTTCGCCCGTGCTTGGTCAAAAGAGGCCTCGACTTGCCTTTCCTTTGCATGGGTCCCTTCTACCTGCCTCCGTTCCGCGGAACCCTCCTCGGGGAATTTCCAAAGCCGCTTTTACCCAGGCGGAACCCCGCAGCTCTCGGCTCCTCTCTTTCTGCCTTCACTTGGATACTAAAATAGTCAATTTTTGGCAATTTGGTCAACTTTTACCATTTAAGCCCGGCAGACTTTTTTAAAGCCGATCGCTGGTTTCCTTGGGATTCCCGCCAAAAGTTACTGTCATATACCGGTGCATGGACGTGATGCGAAAAAAAAAAAAAAAAAGCAAAATAGGTGATTTTGGAAAATACTGTGGCAAGCTAATGAGCGCGGAGCTGGAAGGCGAATAAACTTTGAATTGGGACAGGGATCAAGGCTTTCTTGGACACCTTCGGAGATCGTGGACACCTCCGGGATCTTTTTTGCAAGTAAAAAGACTTCGGGCAGCAGCTCGCGGCAGCGAATTTCAGATCCGGCCGGGCGGCGAAGGACATGCGAAGAAGGAAAGAATGAACCGACTGAGCGAAAATGACCAGGAACTCAAGGACGTATTTGACTCCCTCTTGATCGAGGACTGCATTAAGCCCTTAAGAAGGGTCACAGAGAAGGCCTGCGAGCTGCAAGACTTCGCGGACGAGTTTGGGCACGACCTAGACGAGAAGATTAAGAACATTTCCCTGGCTCTGCGCAAGAGCGAGGTCCAGACCTTAAAGCTGGAACTGAGGCTAGAGAAGATCCTCGAGCTGGTAAAAAAAGAGGCGAAAAAGAAGGCTCGCGAGAAGGAAAGAGCAAGAGAAGAGGAGAGCCGAAATAAGAAGGTAGTTGAGGTCATAGGAACTGAAAAAAAGAAAGAAGTCGTTTCCCCGGATTGCGAGGAGGAGCGCACAATGAGCAGCTCCGTGAATAGCATGGAGCAGGTTCAGGTCGACCCAATGATTAAAAGGACCCTGAACTACGAGATGGCCCAAAGGGAAAACTTCAGGTCTCCAAACAAAACTCAGGACCTGAGCATGCGCGTGGAGGAGGACACCCGGGACGAGATAAGTGTCAGGATAAGTACCGACGGATCCGCCAGAAGCCTGCTTTCAAAGTATATTAATGGAGAAAACAAGGACAGAAATACCACGAGGCAAAAGGATCCGACAGCCAAGAGAAGGCAGAGGGTGGACGGAATTAAGAGGACCGTGAGACCTCTAGTTCATAAGGAAGCAGAAGAAGGCAAGTGCAAGGGGTTGCTCAAGAAGTGGTGTTGTTGCTGCTGTTGCTTGGCGGAAAAGGGCCCCACCAAGTCGGGGAACTACTTTAAAATGTCAACCCAAGAGTGGAAGGACTTCCTGGCGTCTGTAGAGCCCAAGGACAAGAGGTACAAGGACTACTGCAGGGCCGTGGAGAACGTGAATGACTCTCAGGTTCTGGAAATCGAGGGACTCCCGCCCCTGATTGTGCAGTACGCTTCTCTGAATGCTCAGCCGGGGAATGCGGGATACATGGGATATCCTGGCTATACGGGGTACTCTGGTTATACGGGATACCCGGGGCAGGGGGGTTACACAGGTACTCCTGGGAGAAAAGAAGATCGCGGCAACTATTACGGTTACAATAACCAGCTGTACAATGCGGGACAGTACCAGCAGTACTACAATCAGGGTTGTTACCAGGGGTACCCTTATGGCGAGCAATATTATGACGCCAGGAGCCAGAACTCTAACTGTAGCTCTTACGGGAAATTTGACCCAAAGTATACCTTGTACAAGCCCAAGGGACCCTCCATGCAAAAGGACGTGAAGTGCATGCAGGAGGTTAGGGTGAAGGCTGGTGAAGGCAGGAGGAAGGGGAAGTGACTTACGGACGGGGGGGAAAGGGGAGGCAGGGGGAGAGAGAGGCAGGAAGAGAAACAGGCTGGAGGAGAGAGAGAGGCAGGAAGAGAAACAGGCTGGAGGAGAGAGAGAGGCAGGAAGAGAAACAGGCTGGAGGAGAGAGAGAGGCAGGAAGAGAAAGGAACTGGGAGAGAGGCAGGAAGAGAAAGGAACTGGGAGAGAGAGGCGGGAAGATAAACTGGGAGAGACAGGAAGAGAAACAAGCTGGGGGAAATCGCGGGGGGCCCAAGAGGAGCGGAGAGAAAGGAGAGGCCGGGGAAACAAAGTTAAATAGAGCAAGCGCTCGGCGGAGCACGCGGCCCCGATCAAAGGAGAGCACCTAAAAGGAGTTAGTTTGGCTGCAATCCGAGTGCGACGTTTACACTCTTCCTAATGGGATTGTTGGGTTCAAGGTCAGCAATAGAAATCACAGTGGAGCAGTGCGGACAAAAGCCCTTTATAGTGTTGGGAGAGACTCCGGAGGCGGCATCCATGTGGTTTCTAATAAAGTTAATTATACATTCCTGGCAGTAAGTCTCACCGCAACAGGGAGTCAAAACGGCATACCTAAAGAGTCTCGCACATATAGGACATGTCAGAGAGTCTCTAACAAGACTAGTGTCTTCTTTAGACTTGCCCATGTGCTTCCCGATTGTGTCCTCAACCGTCCTAGTTAAAAAGGCCGTACTGGACAATTGCTTTGCATCCTTAAGAACCGCAAAGGTGCCGTCCGGGAGACAGTAAACTTCCGAGTACAGCCTCCCCTCCTCGTCGAAATTTATGGATCTAAGGAAGCTTCTGGGGATTCCGGTGGCGGGCCTGATCTTCTTCTGAGACACTCCTTCATTCACCTTGGGACAAACTCTGATGTGGTGGCCTCTTTCGCCGCACATGTGACAGATGTAATCCGCTGGAACATCCGTGGGACAGTTGCTTCCCAGCTGAGCCTTGTAACCAGTGGGCCCCTGGGAGGCTCCTCCAAAGCTCGAGTTGTAATTTGAGGCCCCGGGGTACTGTCCAGGCGCTCCCACGGGTCCTGGCCTTTTGTAGGGGTCGGCTCTGAAGAGGCCCGGGGCGGGGAAAGGTGAGAAGGACGAGGCTGGAGGCCCAAATCTGCCTCCGGCGGCCGCGCCAGACTTCAAAGAGCCCCGGCTATTGAACTGCTCCAACATCTCGTTTCTCTGAGCCGCGGTCTGCCTGAACTTCTCGCCGTGCTGCTGCATTACCGACAAGATGGCAGCGTCTTCCGACGAGTTGCTCAGGGACCCACTCACCGGGGGTCCGGGAAACTCTTCTTTGGGCTCCTCCCTCTTCGTGGACTCGAATCTCCTCGAAGAGGGGTGGCCGAGAGTCGTCTGAGGGCTGGAGAGGGACGAGTCCAGCGCAGCGTTGGTTGCCGTACTAGACGGAACCGGACTTGGAGAAGCATTTACGGAGGTGGAGTGGGAACTTGGAGGCTTGTTCTTGATCTTTGCGTTCGCCGCCTCGTGGAGAGGTTTCGCCAGGTCTTTGGGAAGTCGGACTACATTCAGATAGGTCCCTTCATTAAGGAGCTCGTAGTCCGACAAGTAGGTGTTTGAAACCTTGCCGTTCTTGTTGCTGGGAGTGAAAAGAATGTCCATGTCCTCCCCGACATCCAGGATGTCCTTCAGTTTAGACCTGACATGAGAGAGCAGTGCAGGGAACTCATGGTTCAGCTCCTTGAATTTTTTCTCGCTTTTGAGCTTGTAGAAGATTGTGTTTTTGGACATCTCGGAATCTTTCCTGTCAAGATTCCCTTTCTTCTAGCTCGCGGTCCCTCTAGCTGTAAGTATGGGTGACGCCTTAAGTCTAAGATCCTCGGTGGTTGCTGGCTTCTCTTTCAAATGAGCATTTTAATGATTTTTGCTTTCTTTGAAATCTCCAAACTTCCCTGAGGGCCTTACTTCTCCCCGATTTGCTGAGGAGAAAAGGCGCCAAGGTCGCACATGGAGATTTTCCCTAACTGCATTCCCTCACTTTAAGTCGGCTTTGGTTGCTAGTGGCAGGCAAGAGAGAGACAGTTCGGAGGTGTAAGAGAGAAAGGGACTCGATGGGTGGTTAGTTCAACTTCCAAATCTGGTCACCAGGCCGAATGGCCCGTGGTTTTATGGAGAACTAGACTAGGCAGACTACGAAATAAGCTTAAAACTAGAGGAAGGGCCCATTTCCCTAGAGTCCGAGGAGGTATGCTCCATATTTGGTTAGAATCACGTCGTTTTCCTCTGCGTTTCTTTTTTGCTCCTCAAAGCTCTGAAGTGGAGGACACCTGGAAGGAATCTTGTTTGTATTGATTACTGGGAGAGAAGGGGTTTTCTGGACAAAGTGATTGCTCGTGATCGACACTGGCGGGTTGCTCCTCGAGAATAGGGTTTGGAACGACGTGGGAGGAGCCTTCAGGTAATTTTCCCGGGACACTGAGTGATTCTCACAGGGGTTCGCCTGGGATCTGCTTGCATCCAATTTGGAGTCTAGGGGGTACAACGGGGAGGTTGGGGGGGCGGAGTCTCGAGGACTGAGGGACTCTCCGACGGCTTTAGACCCTTCGGGAGTGGGGCTGGACGAGCCTTTGGTGGCTTTGGGCTTTCGAAGGGCAACGTTGGACTTCGGCAGAAGGATTCTATTCTGGGACTGGTCGTCCTTATAGTAGTTTATGGGCTCGCTGACTTTGTGGCAGGATTTAACTGGAGGATCGCTCTGAGCGATCTCAAGATGGTCAAAAATGCGATTTCCCACTTGTTTGTTCGGGTTTAGAGAGAAACTTTTGAGAGAGACGGGCAAGCCAAATAGCTTGTTATTTCTGGAAATCTCAATGTAATTACCTTCCTCGCCGTTTGAGGTGAATAAATTTCTTTCAAAAAGGTCATTGTCAATCATTCTCGGCCCGGTGTTGAAGTAGGAATAATAGTCATTCAGGTCCTGGAAGTTTTCGCTGTGGAGATGCCTTTCCTCCCCGGAGATGGCTCCGAACTTGCTGAGACAGCAAAGTCCATCTGTGATGGTTCTGATCACACTGTTCAGGTTTTCCATTTAACTTTGCTTTCTCCAAAAACACCCGATTTTGAACGAGTCCGGGTGGACTAGGGGGAACACTCAAAAGGTCGCAATAAACAATCACTACGAAAAACCACTGGCAAGGCTGCAGATTATTGAAATCTTTCGGCTTCAACCAATAGGAAACCAGGTCGGCTCTTTCCCCTTTTTATCCCATTTTTTTCTACCTTGAGACCTTATTAATCATGCAAGTTTGGGCGGGAAAGCCGTACAGTGCATGCAGTGCAAATTTTAAATACCGGAAACGGAGGTTTAGGGGTTTGGACCTTCAAGGGCGCAGGAAGGAGGTGGAAGGGGCAGGAACGGGAAACGAGAACTGGGGAAGAAGGCGAGTGCCATGGAGGTGGGGCCGGGAAGAGCGGCCTTGAGGCACAAAGAGAAGTAAGAGTCTCAAAGAGGCAAGTCTGCGAGCGACTCGACGGCAAACAAATACATAGTTAGTTGATTCTTAGCAAAGTTTGCGAAGGAAAACGAGGTTTAATTATCCCCAAGATTGCACGCGTTACTTGGAAAAGAAATTGGTGTATATGATTGCAGAAAAGCAAAGCGGGTAGACCAATATAGAGAAAACGAGTAGGACGACTGCAAGGATCTTGGAGGTGTTCCAGGGAGACTCTGAGAACAGCTTGAGGTGCAGGACAGCCGGAAGGAAGTAGCAGACTGTGTTAGAGCAGAAAAGACCAACCAGTTCGTAGGTGAGCCCCAGGTCCGAGACAAAGTACGTGACTACTGTGCAAATAAATAGGAAGAAGAGTGTGAGCGTTCTGAGGAGGTGACGGTCCTTTGCTGAGGAACTGACAGCATCTTCTCCGTTCTTGATTATTACTGCCAAAGACTTCCTGAAGGAGTGGCAGGAAACCGGGAAGGAAAACACCAGCGAGGACACCAGGACAATTTTGGCAATCAATATCGTAAAGGATCTCGTGTCGAACATACTAAGAATGTCCGAAGATTTTAGAGTATTGCCGAAAAGCATGTATCCAGAGGCACCCATGCAGATGTAAATCAGAGTGCAAAAGCCAAGCGAGATAACGGAGGATACGATCAGCCTGTTGATTGTCTTGTTTGCGAGCTCGTTAGCGACGTTGAGGAAGTTGTGGTGGCAGGTGAAGGAAAACACGAAGATCGGGAACGTCTGTAGCATCAAGATTGGACTTCTCGTGGAGACCAGCTCCACCTTCTCAAGCATAGCGGGTAGTTCTGAAGCGCCGACAAAGAAACTGAAAATTACAACAGCTGCCACAAAGAGCGATGAAAAAACCGCAATCCAGTTTATGATATTGAGCTCCGCGAGAGTAGTAGGGTAGCTAGCAGGGCCAATGATGAAGACAATCACAAATAAAAGAATGAACGCTCTGGCGTTGGCTTCAGATAAGTATGGCGAGAGGAAACCTCCGAAAAGGGTCTGAAGCACCGCCACCACCACCATCAAGTAAGTAATACTAGAGCCGAGAGACATAACAAGAATAGAAGCGTCTATCAGAGACTTCAGTCTTGGGAAGGTTTTTTCGGCAATAGAATAGTAAGTCACCGGCATCATGCTACCTGTAGGATCTTCATTTAACGAGATTTCCGAAAGCAAAATACATGCAAGAGTCGAAAACATTCCCGAGAAGACCGTCATGACAATTCCCTGGAGGAGGCCATTCTTACTAAATGCCCAAGGAAGGCCGAGAATCCCAACCCCCATTGTTGTGTTCACCAAAGCGAAAAACGAGGAGGTCATCGACCCTCTATTGTACCTCTTTTCAATAAAGTTCTCCATTCCAATCAGAACCTGTTCAGACAAGCGCGAAATGAAGCTTTCCTTCGAGCTCATTCTGATCCTGGACCCTGAAGGGAGCAGGCTTTTTTCCTCATTTAAACTTTTCATGCTTATTCTGGCTTCATTAACAACACTGATTAATGCGCCTTTATTTTCCTACTTTCTCGTTTCCAACTTGCCGCCCTTTCCTGATGCTTTCCTAGAGACGTTTGAGTTCCGGTCGGATTATCCCGGAAGCCGCCGAAACTCGGTCAGTACCGACGCGGCGCCAAGGTCCCCGCAGGGGACCCTTCCAGATCTTGTCCGGGGAGGAAACAAGCACTAAAATATATACAAATTACGACATTGGGGCGAAACCAGGGGGATTTTTAACCTACTTTCAGAGCTCTGTGACGCCTCTAGACCTGAAGGCAATCATGAGTTGTTCGCGAACGTGCTCCACCGCCTCTGTCCTTTTGGACCTGAGTCGCCCTCTTTCAGAAGAGTTTGTTGTGCGCCTGTTGCTTCCTGTCTGGTATCTGAATACGGGCGGAGCGCTCTTTGGGTCCGAGGGCCCAGGAGTCTGGATGGGGCCGGGGAAAAGGCAGGTTTCCGGGGTCCTTTCGGAGGCAAACCCCGAACCGGGCCGAGCACCCAGATTTCTTCTATTCCTGTTGAAATTCCGTCTTTGTTGCTTGAGATTCAGTTTCGGGGGCTCGGGGAAGTCGTTGAAGGAGGAGTTGAGGCGGGGAGTTTGTGTGGAGCCCGGCTTAGAAGAGGAGGGCGAGGACAGACCGGGGTTAGGCACGTTATTTCTCTTAAAGTATCTCTTCTTTCTTTTAACTTTGATGTTTTGATTGCGTCCATTGTTGAAGGGGTTGTTGCTGTGGGCAGCAACAACGGCGTCTAGGCCGGAGTAATGCCGAGACGGCCTGTCAACTTGGTTCGTTCCGGAGTTGACTATGCCCATAGTGGTGTCCACGCTACTGTTGTTGTCTTCGCTCAGAGCCATCTTCGCACTGGAGTCCTTCTCCACAATGGACCTAAGCAGCTGAGCATTTCTGCTCTGGGCGGAGAGGGGGTTCAGAAGGGCCTCGCTCTGGGAAGGGAGAGCATTAAGGTAGGAGCCGGGCTTCTGCGAGGGCCGCTTCCTGCGCTTGTTCTTCCGCTTTCTCCTTTTGAACTCATCGCAAACGGTTATATTGGCTATGGCAGAGCTCACCACCTGGTCGAGCAGTCCATCGAACCTAGTTGTGGTGGTTTCCTGAGTGGAGGAAGTATGGGAGGTGGCGTTCTTGAGAAACTGGCCGTCCGGGGACTCCCTTTGAGACAGAACGGAGTCGCCTCGGACCTCCGGTTCCGAAACCTCGAGCTCGTTCTGGCAGAGATGCCCCTCCGAGCGGGATCCCTGGTTCGACCTTTCCGGCGACGGACCCCCGGAGTCACGTCCACAGCAGCCCTCGGGACCGGGCTCTGGAGCCGCGACCCCTTCCTGGTTTCCGTTGGAGCCGGAGGACGCGGACTTCTCCGGAGCCTCGTGAGCCAGGGCGCACTCTGACTTGGCGATATTCAGGGCCCTTCTTTTCGTGGCGATTAGCAGGGCCGTTTCCCTGGAAACTCCCAGGTACTCGGCCTCCGCGATCCAACGAAGCAGTTCTTCATCAAAAAGGGGACCAGCTCCCGCGGCTGAGGCCATCCCGGGACTCAGGGAGGTGTCCTCGGGATGATTCAGGAGACCAACCATCATGTTAGGAAGGGGCCTTCTAGTGGAGCAGCACCAAAGCTTGACTCAAGATTAAGAGTAAAGGTCAGAGGTACCAAGTAACTGAAAGCCATCAAAGTAGATGAGGCTATGTGTCTAATCAACGATTTGGGGTTATAAAGCGTGCAGTAGTTTAGTGTTAAAGGTGGCTAAAACAAAAGGGAGGAGAGAAAAACAGTGCTATTAGAGACCCAGGCTGAGCGTTTCTGGCCAGATTGACGTACTTGGTGGTAATGGTGAATATATTTATATTTTATAAGTAGTACAGAAATTTGAGAGCAGTAAAAAATTCGGAAACCCGACTTCTGAAAATGCTAATTGAGGAAATCTTGAAAGCAGACGTATTATGAAACGGACTCCAGATCCAGTTTGTCTAGACTTCAAGCGCTTACTTACACTACAGCTTGGTCGAGTTGTTAAGTGACTGACCGGCCGTTCTCTTCTCCAAATGACCCGATGTACAGAACCCTCCTTTACGATCGAAGAGCGGTCTCGCAGAACCTCCAGATTCGCACCTCCTTATTTCGTCGACGGAGAGCAGGGCGAATTCATGAATTCACAACAGAAAGAGTTGGGTATACCAACTGCCGTCACCACCCCCTTCCTGCGACCAAAAACCCTTGAGGGTGCAAGCCGCGAAGTCCCTCGGAAGTTGCCTCCAGATATAGACCAGGCCAAAAGGCAATAAATAGGTAGAAATAACTTCCTTAACCAGAAATGTCTCCACTCCGGAATAACGCACACTCTTTGTACAATTCCGAGCAGTTGGTGTCTGTCTATTCAAAAATCACTCTAACTACTTGAAAGGCGCACCCAGTCTCCCTTTTCGGAGTTCCACTTAGGCTGGGACCAGCTTCCAGTTATTGTATCTCGCAGACAGGCGTCTCCAAACGCGAGCAGATTACCCCAGGAAAAAAAGGATAAACCACCTCACCAAAAGAGGAAACAAACAAGAGGCCAAAGAAGAAAAGAAGCTCTCGTTCAACCTTGCTGTACTCTCGTATTTGTATCTTACAGGCCTCCATTCTCAGATACACATACGTAGCCACTCGGCGCCTGAATTTGGTGGCTAAGGCGCCAGTTGTTGGGACAGGCAGGCGGCACCTTCATGGACAGGCCCGCCTTCCAGGCCATGTGGCGCATGCGGGATAGAAAACGCGTAATTTGTCAGCAGTACAAGTAGGGAGCTTGCATGGATTGTGAATGTCTGGAGTTTAGACGGAGCAATTTAACGGGTGCGGCCTTTCCAGAATTTGCAGTTCTTGTTGGGCGTTCCTGCGCCTTGGGACGTTTCGGCGGCTCCAACTTGCCAGTTCAGTGGGGGAGTCTAGGCCGGGGAACTGCTCAGTTTCCGGTTGCTACGCCCAAAATTCACGGGGGTTCGGGGGCGAGGTGGAGGCCCTCCGTGGGAGGCTTACTCGGTCTTCTTGGAGTAGACGGGAGATGAGGAGGCAATGCCGCTTTTTCGGTCGCGGACTGGACTGGAGGACTGCAGAGGCCTCGAGCCACTGCCTCCCTTTCTCGTGAGAGAGCGGTCCTTGGGGGAGTAGGCGGATTCGCGCTCGAGCTGGTATCTCTCTTCTTCGTGGTTTTCCTCTTCGTCCTCACTCACCATGTTGTTCAGAAAGTCGAAATCGTTTCTTTCTCCGATCAAATTGTACTCCTTCTTGTTCCTAGTGAGAGCACTAAGTCTAGAAACAACGTAGGTGCCCAGATGGCTTAGGAATCTGTAGATAGGTGAGAGGTAGATGACCAACGCGCACAGGGCGAGGAATGGCAGGAGGACCCAGAGTGTGCTGTGGGTTTTTTCTGAGGCAGCTTCTTCGTAGGCCTTTGGAGTGTATTGAGTTGCCTCTGTCCTGGCGTTTACAATACCCGGTGCAGACTCCGCATGGGGAGAGTCCTCCTTTGACTCTCTGAGAGGGCTGGAGAGTTTATAGACGACGATGGAGCTCATTTCAAGCAGGTTTTTGTTCCTCAGGTTCTGGGTCTTCTGCGTCGAACTCGGCTTGGAGAAGCCTTCATTCCAGTCTCCGTTCCAAACCATGCTTCCCCAACCCAGAGAATTGGGTTTGTTGCTTGAAATCTCCACCAGAAGTTGGTTCCCGGATTCCAGGAAAACTGGGATCCAGGGAGCGGCCTTGAAGGACGACTTGGAGTCCTTGGGAAGAAGCTTTGAGGTATCCAGGACCAGGAATCCGCGCTTGGAAAAGGAGTCTTGCTTCTCAGACGAAACTTTAATAATTTCTTGGTAGTTGTAAGAGATGGAGAGGGTATGGCCGGCGTCCAAAACCTGTAGGTGAAAGGGAAAGACTCGATTTTCAGGCTTGCTTTCGGAGCTTCCTGCGATGAAGATCGATTTTGAGAGAGCGGAGGGACTCTTTTTGTCTCTTAAGGGGGAGGAAAACCTGATTGTGAGGTGCAGGTTCTGACCAGATAGGATCGGGACTGAGGGGTCCGGAGAGATGGCCACTATCAAAGGACTGGTTCCGGGGAGATCGTGAGAAATCGGGATCAGAGACAGTCCGAGCATTATTGGAACCTTCTTGAGGTTAAAGGGAGGAAGAATTCGGATGGAGCATTCGAGGAGGTGGCTGTTGGGAGTAAGCACGGCCGAGATCCGCTCTTTCGCGTACAGAGGGCTAGTGACGTTCCCATGGAACTGCAGGGCACTGGACTTGAGCAGCGAGATGTCTGGAAGGGAGTTCGCGTCCTCTTTTTCGTCATAGGAGTTCTTGTTCGGGTCGGACTCGGAGTATAGAGCCAGCTTGGAGGAGACCAAAAGCGGATTGTAGTACAGGTCCGCGATCAGCAGAATCTGGCCGGGCGAGACAGAGTTCAGGTCTATCAGGATGTCCGTCTCAAGTTCTTGAGAGTCCAGAGAAATTACTGAGTTTGTTGGAGGAAAGTGGATGTACTGGGGAAACTTCTTAACGGAAAGAGCCCGGTTTAGCTTGTTCTGGAACTCTTTGAACCAGGAGTCTGCCCCACTGCTCAGAGGCGGAGGGTCTGAGAATCTTACTTCCTGACTGTCGGGGGAAACCAGGTGAAAAACGATGTCGAACGCCAGGCACGGAAGTCTGTTGCTGAAGGAGTCGAACTTGTGACTGAAGGAGAGCCAAAACGGGATGTTGGTGGCGCCTCGGTGTTCCACTTGGATGGTGTCCAGGTCAACCTTGAAGACCTTTTCCACGGAGTTTAAAAGAGAGTCCGAGTTGGTGTAGATTGGCTGAATTGGGGAGGAGTTTATCTTTGTCAAAAGCACTTCAAGCATGTTTGGGGAGTCCGAGATGTCAAAGTTCACGGGGCTGACTGAAAGCCTCAGGAAAGTGGGGAGGGACTTCTTGGGCAGCTCCAGAAAGACCTTTTTCCTCCCGTTGTGGATGTCCGTGAGAGTAATCCTGGACCTGAAGAGAAACATCGGCCTGCTTGCGTCCATGGGACCTCCAAAAACGGTGCTTCCGCCCTGGATGCTGGTCAGGTCCAAAGGAAGAGGCACTCCGTTTGGGATATGACACTTTGAGTTTCCGGAGTCCTGGACGAGTTTCTTGTACTCCTCAAAAGGGTCCACCGAGTTATCCGTTACAGAGGAGGAGTCCAAGGCGGCCTCGGAGCCGTCAATTGGAGAAATCTCCACTTGCATGGAAAACAACAGCATTTCGTGTTCTTCAAAGCTCAAAAAGGAGTTGAGGGACTCTATTCTCAGCAGGTAAACGCCCTTAGTAAGCTCCACTTCCAGATAACTCTGGGAGCCTCTCTGCTCCGCAACCCAAAAGCCCTCGGGAACCACAATCCCTATCCTGAAGAAAGAGTAGAGGAAATCGGAGCTGACTTGCAGGTAAACAATGGAGGACGTCGGCACAGTTAGCTCGATGTCGTATATATTGCTCGAGAAGGTGGAGAGCCTGTTTTTGTTGAGAATTCCTCCCTGACAGACATTTACCACTCCCGAATTGTAATAGGGGGCGTTTTTCTCGTTCAGGGTGACCTTGAAGTTCTCCAGGTAGTGGTGACACACTCTCTTGGCTCCGAAAAGCTCCTTTCCGGCAGTTGCATCTCTCGGGCTCCTCAAACTTCTAACGGCACCTACTCCTCCAGATTCCTTTGCGTACTCATGCAGAACCTCCTGGGAGCCTTTTGAGAATGATAGGACTTTCCTGAAGAAGCCTTCGTACTCCGAGGGGTTAAATTTGATGAGTCCAATGGTAACTAGATACGGCATGCTACTGGGAACCGGGGAAAACAAAATCTGGTACTCTCCTGAGGAAAGCAAAGTTAGAGTGTCTCCGTACTTGCCAGAGTTGAACACCACGCGGTCGTTAATGATTTGGTTATCTTGCTTAGTTTTTACTATTGCCACATAAAACTCGTATCCTGAAATGAGAGTCGGCTCCGAGAGGAGTCTGAGGAGGTAGGTCTCTCCTTCGGGGACCTCGAGGGTAGTTTTTCTGATTTCTCTGAAGCCAAACATAATGGTTGTGACGACTCCTTGCTGGGGTTCCGAGAGAAACCTCAGCCTATTGAGAGAGTCCGGGAGCTCTTGGAATGGAAGGATATCTGGAATAGCCAGAAGCTCTTGTCTCAGAGAGAAGAGCCTGGTTCTGAGGACGGGTCTGATGACTCCGCTAATCTTGAGCAGGACGGACCTCCCCATTCTTGGTTTGGAGATTTTTCTGTCGGACTGGATCATCAGGTGGTACTCTCCTTTGGGGATGCCCGGAAAGGTATACTCAACCTTGTTTCCGGAGTGGTGGATTCTGGCAAACCTGATTTGGGGGCTTTTCGCATTTTGGCTTGTTCCAACTCCACTTCCCTCAAAAATTCTCGGGAAAACGGGGAGCCAGGAGGGGTAGGTCTCCAGTACGAGGTCCAGAGAAACCTCCTCCACGTCTATTTTTAGGGGAATGGAGACGGTCATTACAGGGGAGAACCAAAAGGCGATTTCGCGGATTTCAAGGGAGTTCCCCTTATTAATGAGAAACTTTGTATTGGCTTTGGCCGAATCCCGGGCAACGGGCTCTAGATTTCCGGGGAGGTCCGAGGTGAAGTAGTCGTGAGGAAAGATATGTTCTATATAGCTTTTGGAGATCGAGAGGAGCTCAGAGTGACTCCAGCCGGACCCATCTCTGGATTTGAGACCCGATCTCTTCAAGGGGACTCCAAACAAGTCCGGAAAGAGCAGCGGCGGAAAAACGGGCAGAGACTCCGCAGACGTGATTGAAAGATGGAGTCTGAAAGTCGGGCAGCCGCCTTCTTGAAGCTGCTCATCAACCCCGTCCTCCAGGATGTCAAACTCAAGAATCAGGTCGTGGACGCCCTTTTCAAGTTCAAAAACGGAGTCTACGTGGTTGGAACCAACTTCCACTTTTTTGCCTTTTTTGATGTGTATGAGAACCATTCCGGGGTAGTTGGTGATGGAGGCTTTTAGGACACTCTGGGTGGGCAGGCGGACCGAGATGATATGGGAGGCCGAGAAATCTTGGAGGATTTGGGCCTCCGGACCAGAGTCCCGGGAGGACCTCTCCGGAACGTACTCTTCAAGGGGGACGAGGAAGGTCCCATCCAGGATGTACTCCTCGCCGTCGGAGTAGGAGGTGAGGTCTAGTTCGGTTGGGAGCTTCATTTGCGACATCTGGCACCTGGATATGTGATCCTCCTCTTCAGCATCAATCCGAGTTTGGAAGTTTGCGGAGCTTTCTGGCGTGGAGGAAAGTCGGACCAGCGAAACATCGAGTCCAAACCTCAGACAAGCAGTTTTCATGGGAGTCTGGAGGTTTTCCGGGAGTAGGGCAAACAGCTGAATCACGTACTTGCCTGCAACCAGAGGTCCGGCCGAGGCGAAGAACTCGTGAAGAGAGTGGGGAGTCAGAGTCATCCAGATTTGGTCTCGAAAGATGATGTTTAGGAGTACAAGGGAGCCAGGGTGCTCGGGGAGTCGCAGCTGGACGGAGAGACGGGCCGGACGCAAGTCTTCCACCTGGAACTCCTGGGAATGGAGCTTCAGAACACCAGGTTCGGCGAGGACTTCCGGGAACCGAGATAGGTCTTGGGAAATCTGGTATTCCTTGGGCTGGAAGCCTGGACCTGAAGAAATGGGAATCCTGAAGTCTTCAGCCCTAGTTGGGTTTTCACAGAGGGATGTCCGGGGAGAGAGAGGGAAAATCTCCAGCTGAAGGTGGAAAGGAGTACAGAGGGAAACGGCGTTCTGGGATTCGCTGATCCTGAAGTTGTGGATGTGGAGGTAGTAGTCTCCGGGGTGGGTGATCTCACAAAAGAGGAGATTCGCCTCCTTGGAGGTAACTCCCAGGTGATTGAGGTTCCTCGTATTGCAGACCAGATGCTCGTTTTTCCGGGTTTTCGAGCCCATTCCAAGGGCAGAGCTTCCCTCCTCGTCTTCAAAGTCGAGGTAAAATTCCAGGTCTTCTTCTTCCTCTGAAATGGTAGGGGAGCTGGAGAGAGTAATAGCTATGTCGGAGTGGTCGTGGTGGGAAAGCAAATAGATAGAGCTGGGTTTGGATATCTGGAGATGGATCAGGTGATTTGGATGGGAGGTAAGAGATTCAAAAGGTCCTTGTATATTGACCTTGGGTCCAAAATAGTAGTGGGTCGAGGAAACGGACTCGGGTTTTGTGATTTCCTGGACTTCCAGAGAAGACAAGCCATCCTGCACCACCTTGGTAGGTAGCTTTGGAAGATTGCACTCATTTTGGTAGGGCAAAAGCTCGTCGGGGAGCTTAGAAGAGTAGGATTGAAAGGAGATTGAGATCTTCAGGTCAAAGGTCGCGAAGGGAGGAATGTGGGACATCCAGGGCGCAACAACAACTATTCTGAAGGATTTCAAAGCGATGCTCTCCTTGAAAAGCTGACCGTTGTAGATGGGGGTTCCAAAGAAGACTCTGGAATGGAGTTTTCCGTAGTTGAGGGGGTCCTTGGACTCCCTCTGAGCCTGATCTACCCGGAGAGGCTCCACAAGCAGGCTAAGCGGAGTCCTCGGAAACTTGAATCCCAGCTCAATATACAGATTTATGAGCTTTTCACTCGACTTGGAGTGGGGAATCACAAAGAGCTTGGACCATAAGATAGTGCCCTTATAGAGCTTGCTTGAAAGATTCACTCCCTGGGGAATGGTTCTAACCACAAAAGAGTCTCCAACTTGATTACTAAACTGGTACTTTTCGTCCGCACTCAAGTTCACCAACGGTTTGTTGAAGGGGTCGTTGAGCGACAGAGATCTCAGGGAGGAAAGAATTTCAAGAGTTGTGAGCCCGAACTCAAAGCTGATGGGGGAGCAGAAAGGATTGTCCGTCTTCTCCTGCTCGTCCTCGTTTTTGGCAAAGTTGGAGCCGATCACAATAACGTACCGGGAGGGCTCGAGCATAGTCCTGAGAAAAAGCCGAGTATTGTTTCCTGCCACCCCCCAGGTCAAGTTTCCTTCGGCTCTGAAGTCTTTGCCTCCTGTCCCCACCACCTGGAGGTAGGAGAAGTCCAAGTCACTGTCAAAAGATCGCTCCAACGAAATCGTGACCACACTTTCGTATCGAATGTTCAGGAGAACTCTGTTTTCGGCTTGGTGCTGAATCCCTCTGATTTCCGAAAGGTACATTTCGGGACTCCCAGAACCTATAGCGTCAATGTATTCAGGCAATAGCCGGTACTTACAGTTCAAAGTGGACCTCGAGACGGCCGCCGCAGCCCTCCCAGCCAGGAAGGAGCCGCAGGCCAGAAGTAGATGTCTCAAAGTCTTGGAAATCTTCATTCACACATAATATTTCCGCTATTTACCCAACTAAATTCATTATATTTAACCTTGGGGCGTGACTAGTTTTTTCTCTTCCTAGTTAGGCATTTGCCGCCAAAGTCATCGGGACTCAGATTTGTGGCGCCCAAGTGCAGAGTTTAGGCGGGATCAGGAAGACCTAAAGCAGTTATAAATACTAAATAGGTACTGAGGGGGAGGGGTAGAGAGAACGGATAGTTAATAATTAGATAAATAGTGAGAGGGTGACTATTAGGGGGCAATAGGGGCAAAACGGGAAATACGGTTTGGCAGGAAATAGTAATAATAGCCAATGACAAGTTTACATATAGAGGTCAAGTATATATTAGTGGCGATATACGTATAAATTGCCCGAGTAAAGTTATAATATTGGGCCTAGCGGCCCAGAGAGATAAGTAAATTATATAGGACACAGTATAATATTGCTTTGAAATAATAAGGGGGGAGGGGGAATTGGAGGGTAAATTTGATTAAAATTTGTGACTTTTAGAGAAAAGTGCAACGAGTTTCCAGAAATTGGAAATTACGGAAAAAACTCGAATTGAGATTTCAAGAGTAGTCTAGTCGTCAGGTAGTACATATTAGGGAGCGCAAAAAACAATGTTTTTTTCTTCTATGCCTTTTGATATGGGAGGAGGATTTGATGGAAGAATGGGAGGGAGAGCGTCTCGAGAGGTAGATAACAAGAAGCTCTACGAGATTTTGGAGGTTAGTCAGGAAGCCACTTTGAGCGAGATCAAAAAGGCATATCGTAGACTGGCGATTAAGCACCACCCGGACAAGGGAGGAGACCAGGAGAAGTTCAAAGAAGTCAGCAGGGCCTACGAGATTCTCAGCGATCCGGAAAAAAGAAAAATCTACGACGAGTACGGCGAAGAGGGGTTGGAAGGTGGGGGAGGTGGAGCTGACCCGGTGGACCTCTTCGACGTAATCTTTGGGGGCGGAAGACGAGGCGGAGGTAGAGGCGGAGGGAAGAGACGAGGCGAGGACTTGGTGACTCACCTCAAGGTGACTCTGGAACAGGTCTACAATGGCGCAGTAAGGAAGATGGCGATAAATAAGGATACCATTTGCTCCGACTGCGAGGGTGTCGGCGGTCCCAAGGAGGCTATTCAATACTGCGAGCTTTGCCAGGGTCAGGGAGTAAGAGTGCAGATTAGGCAGATCGGTCCCATGGTTCAGCAGACCCAGTCTCCCTGCAATCCCTGCAAGGGAACTGGTAAGACGATCCCTCCCACCAAACAGTGTAAGAAATGCAGTGGTAGCGGCTCGGTGAAGGAGAGAAAGGTTCTGGAGGTTAATATCGACAAGGGTATTCCCAACCACCACAAGGTCACCTTCCACGGAGAGGCCGATGAGAAACAGGGGGAAATTCCGGGGGATGTCGTTTTCGTTCTGGATGAACAGGAGCACTCCGTATTCAAGAGGAGAGGAGGAGATCTATTCATTGAGAAGGACATTTCTCTGGTGGAGGCCTTAACCGGCTTTAGATTCGTGATTACTCACCTGGACGGCAGGAAGCTTCTGGTGAAGTCCAACCCCGGAGATATCACAAAGCCAAATGATATTAAGTGCGTAAATAACGAAGGAATGCCTACTTACAAGAATCCTTTCGTCAAGGGCCATCTGTTCGTCATCATCAATGTGGTCTTTCCGGACAAGCTGGACAGCAAGGCTCAGGATTTAGTCAAAACTTTGCTTCCCGCTCCTCCTGCCTTAACTGTTGACGAAGACGATCCTTCCATTGAAATCCACTATACGAGCAATACGAAACCGTCCGAAGTCAAGGATCGTATCCAAAAGGAAGCCTACCATGAAGACGATGAGGAGGGTCACCAAGGAGGTGCTGAGAGAGTTTCGTGCCGTCAACAGTAGACTTGGGCGACTCTGCTCAGCCGTAGAGGCAGACTACTACTTGTTTTTGTTACTTTAGCATAATCTCAATTACACTATATACCCTCTCCTTTTTTCTCCTTTCCGGAACTATGCTTCGTTCAATTAAGACCTTCGTTGGAGCAACGTCAGGATGAGGGTGGAGTCCCTGCTTCCTTCTCCTTTTCTCCGGTCTCTTACCTGCGTGCTAATCATTAGCTGAAATTTGTACGTTTTGGGCGCACCTCACGGGACTGATTTCCGTATTTGCCCGCTTACAGAATATTGCATGCAAGTTGGGCGCCAACCCCCACTTGGCGCCATTGTGGAATAGTACGAGCAGGACCCACTGGGTGGTGGGAGAATAGGCAAAGGTTGAGGCCGAGCAGAAAGGGAGTTAGAATTTTCGAGTGGAAGTAAATTCTCGGGATTTTTCTGCGTTAGTTCTCTCTCAGTGTTCTTGTCAGTCTTCCGCTCACAGGGCTACGTTATTCCCACCGGGCGAGAAAAATCGTTGAATCGGGACCTTTTCAGAATTTAGCTAAGTTGAAAGGTCATTTGATTTCTTCTTTCCGAGAGGCACCACCGAGGGCGGGGATATATGGATAGGTATGGGTCAGTGAGGGAGTGGGAGAAGGACTCTTTTGGTGGTTCTAACGGAGGTAAGAGCGGTTCTTCCAGACAAACAAAAGTTAAGGACAACAAGAAATACAACAGGGTAGATGGTGACTATGACTTTGAGTCTGGACTAAACAACTGGACGCGGGATGAGGGTTCTGCAGGACAGGGAGACGCAGAAAGCAGTGTTAATGTTCTGGAAAGTGCGGTTTCTCAGCTGAAGTCGGTGGGATACGGGATCCAATCAGAAATAAATTTGCATCTAAATATGCTGAGCGAGATGAATTTAAGCATGGACTCAACCAGTAGACGGGTTCGGACTTCCCAGAAGATTTTGAACAGATTGGTAGACATGGCCAGCACAATGACACTGACTATCATCGCATTTCTGCTCTTTGTCCTGCTGATTTTGCAGTGGGTCCTGTAGCTTGCAACCATAAAGATGAGGAGAGTAATTAGTGGGTAGGATTTCTCAGTTCAAAGAAGGAAGTACGGGCTCTCTAAAGGAAACCACGTTGGGAGCGGTTCCGTGGTATCTCTGTTCAAGCTGGTTTGGATGGATCCATTTGAGGAACTCAGACTTATAGTCCGAAGTACAGAGGACAATCTTGTCGCGGGTGGATTGGGGGAGAACAAGGCTAATGGCCTGCCAAAGGCCCCAGAAAATTATGGGCGCATTTATAAAGGCCATTTGGGCGAGATAGCCTCTATAGTTTCTTTGCAGGTTCATAGCAATATCTTTGAGAAGCGATATTGGGGCGTTGTAAAAGGTCACGTCTTGGAGATCCATAATCACTCTCCACTGTTCGACTCTGTTCCAAGCGAGCATATTCGTGATTACAAACTCGAACCAGTAGTAGACCACGTGAATTATGTTGTCTGGTTCTTCTCCATCTAGAAACGCCTTTGCTCTGAAGACTATTATAGGCCTTAAGAGCTTATCTCTTCCATGAATGTAACAGTAACCATTCTTCAAGAGTCTTTCCAGCTTGTGTCTATCCTCAATCATCTTGAAATTTTGTCTCCATCTTACATGACGCTTTATGTCGTCCCAGGCTTTAATGAAGTCATACTCGTTTCCTTGGAGGTATCTCAAAAGCAAGTGGTTGTCATTGAAAGCCGTGTTTTTCAAAGAAACATGTCTGGATTTCAGGTAGGCATGCATCTCCTTAATTTTTCTCTCTTCAAATGCGTCAAGAGGTAGATCTCCGAAAATGTACCTCATTCCGTGCTCGCCTTCTCCGTGCTTGATTGCTTCAATTGGAGGAGAGAAAGTTACCACCTCTTTAGGCCTGTACTTCGTTATAGTCATATCCTTTTCTTTCCCATTCCTGTATTTTGCCAGACGGTCTTCCTTGGCGGTATGGCTGTGGTGGCTTGGACTCACTGAATGCGGACTTTGGTGCTTCGACGGTGGAGAGTTCGGCATCTTTGGAGGATTAATGGTAATTGTTGGTGCTTGCTTACTAATTACCAGTGACTTCCTTACTTCCTCAGTGTCAGGTCCTTATTTCAGTTTCGGGTTTATTCTGTTCCCATGAAGCTCGCCTTCGGCAGAAAATTGTTTTTTTTTATTTCCAAAGCTCCAAAACCACACCCATTTGGTTTTAAACCTGTGAGGCTTTTGGCGGGCAAAACATGCGAATAGTTCCAGTAAGTATGAGGGAATTTCCGGGGTAGAAAAGAAAGCACGGGAATTGCAATGTTACAAGTGCCTAAATGGTAAAAAAAAAAAGAAATATATAGGTATATAAGGGATATGGAGTAGAAGGTCCTCTAAAACAGGTTATGAGCTTTCCATCTGCTTTCCTCATGCCAACAGAAGCGAACTCATAATGCAATCTACGAACTCCTCATTGTCGGCCCCCGGAAGGTGGGAGTTTGAGCCTTGGGACACGGAGGAGGCCATAAAATTTTCGAGCTTTGGGATGGGAACGTATCTGATTTTTCTTCCCTTGGAGGCTCTACGGTCTACACCGTTGTCTGTTTTTTTACCTTTTGTGAGCAAGGAGGAGGAAACAGAGTTCAGACCCTGATCATTAACCGACCTGGAAGCAATGATTTCCTTGAGCAACGAAATAAAGTGGTCTGAGTCGTCGTAAATCTCTTTGGCAAATTCCGGGATGACTGCGGGATCCAAATGATTCTTTAATGCTTGGATTCCGACAAAGTTCATTGAATTGGGGTTTGGGTACGACTTTTTGAGGGCGTGATCCTTATTAATTAGAGTCTGCTCCAGTTGGATTCTCAAGGACTGATCCAAAACTCTGAATTTCCTTTGAACCTAAAAAGTGAAAGTTAAAATAGCCTTTGAAAGGAGCAAAGTAATAGCGGCGGCGGTGTGTAGTAGCGGCGTAACACCTTAAGAATTGTTGAGTTCTTTCGGCTGACATTACCTCTACTTGAGAAATCCACGAAAACCGTGGGTTACCTGTTGGGAATTCAACAGGAGGATTTGTTTTTCCAAGGCATCTGAGCCAAGTTGGTTCAAATGGGCAATATATCTGAACATTTCCAAAGGAGTCTAGTTCTCATAATTTCAAGTAGTATTTGAAGTTAGGAGATCTAGTGCTTTGAGAGCTTTCAGATATATACCCGTAACTCACAAATTGGCAGTGCATTCGTGCTTTGGATGAAGATTTCCTTAGAAACCCGAAATGAGATTTTTGCATCCACTATTACGAAGAAAATGGGTACATCAAACTTACCTCAATTTGGGTATTTTTCTTCCATTCATCACAGACATCAATACACCACTCCAAAGTGTTATCTAGTACCGGATAATACTTGTCCCAAAACTCAGATTCAGGCCGGATTCTTTTTCCGTTGGATTTCGTTTGGAGACCCGAAAAAATCCCATTTGAGTTGTCTCCAGCAGAAATTCGGGTTGTTAATATCTTTTTATGACCATTCAGAAGTAGCTGCATCTCGTAACTCATAGAAAACAAACTCAATATCTCACCTCTAACTTGGTCCAGGTCTTTCTTGATTTCCTCATCTAAATAGGGAATCACACCAGTAGGAGGAAGTTGGTTGCATAGTTTTACCACGTTTTGGGCAAATATCCGAATAGCCAGTAGGTCTGACCAAATTTTGCGTTGAATCTTCACGGACTCTCCCTTTTCTTTTTCTCGAGTCATCCTCTCCTTAAGCCTGTTGTTATCTAAGATGCTAAATTCTGTTTCGAGCTGTTTGTATTCGGCAACTTTGGCGGAGATTGAGTCCGAAAGCTGAATACGGGGTTCGAAGCCTCCAGCTCCCGGATCCACTTCAAAATCAAGGTCAGAGTTCGGGGCGCTGGCGGATTCCTTTTCTAGAGATTTCTTGTACTCTGAGAGGGAAATCCGTTCTCCTCTGTACTTTTCTGGGAGATTTAAATCGGCTCTGAATCGGAGTCTCCCAACATTATCTTCGAGTTGTCCAATCTCAGGAGTCTCCTCTATCTCAGTTTCCGAGCCACTTTGGGGCTTTCCATCATAATAGTCCTCATCAAAGAAGTCCATTTCCATCAAATCTTCTCGCTGCCTAATTTGGCTTCTTCAAGCACTACCCGTTCAGTAGATCTGCAACAGATCTATTCCTTTGGTCAGTTGAGAGCCAACTCTCCTCTACCAACTTGTAAGTACCAAATCTCTTAAATTCCCTCCAGTTACTTATTTCAATGGTTTTTTTTGACCTTCAAATTGGGCGCACTGCCCGAGCAACCTAGATAATTATAAAATAATTGGCGCCAACATTACCGGTGCTACTAAGAGGGGAGAAGGTAAAAGGTAAAAAAGGAGTTAAATGTGCATGGAAAAAAGTTTAATACAACCGCTCAAAGCAAAGTTTTTACAAACAAGGACATAAAGTAATTCTTGCACACCTAATCACATTCCTAGCTCTATTTCAGCTGGTAAACTCCTGGTTTTCCTTTAAGTTGCGATTCCTGATTCATTTTTTTCAAGTTTTTCATGTATTTATTAGATAGCTGGCGCCAAAGGTGGAAGGTGATACTGAACAAAAAGGGGTCTGTTAGAGGTAACTTGTTGCAGTGGGGCTGAGAAAAATAGATAATTTCGGGTGAATAGTTGGAGAGAAATATCGATTTTTAACGAAGATGGATGTGAGTTTCCACTCTCTATATTCAAAAACTGCGGATAGCTGGTCTTTGTTGCAACTGAATTCCGAGTGCGAGGAAGCACTTAGGAGCGGAAGGGAGCTTTGGCTTAAGGGAAGTAGCGGAAGAGGATTCAATTGGGAGACTCCAACGGTAATTTGCACGGGAAGTGAGACATTCCGGCTCAAACGCGAAAAAAGTAGTAATTTAACCTATTTGGCATTCGACTCGGCTGGGAATGGGATAGAAAAAGGAAACGAGAATTCCTCTTTACCTAACGAGAATATTTCAGGTGGACTTTCAGTAATTGGGAGTTTGAATAGCATCATTACAATGGCCAGAATTCCTGCGATTTTAAGTAGATTAGAGGACTTTATGGCGAAGAAAAGGGGTCAGACTTTGAATTCTGAGTCCGACATAACCTTTAAAAGACTTTTTGAGGTCTCTTGTGTGAGCTATATGGAGTTATATAACTACTTATTTGACTACGAAAGCAAGTTATATTGTGATTCGGAAGGTAGATGGTATTCAATAAACATTGAGATTCTGCAGTTTCTACTTACATGCATCTTACAGAGGGGGATGTCTGCGGGAATTTCCTTTAAAAATCTCAGAATAAAAGAAGTTAAGAGTCTGCTCAGAGAGGCCCTTGCGGAATTAGAAGAAGAAAGCTTCTCTGATAACTGCATATTTTATAACACCCTAAAACACGCATTGAGCTTTGATTTGGCTCTCATTCAGCTGGTTAAACACTTAGTTGCAATTCCAGTAAATAATCACCTGGGAAATTTAATTTTAAATGATTTTAGTAATGAGAAAGTAGCCAGACTACTAGTTTCACCGAGAATCCAAGATATAGAACCCTTGAAGAACCTTGAACTCTCCAGAGTGGAGCTCTCCTACAAAAGAATCCAAGCAATTCTAGCACTCTCAATAATCGAAAAAAACCAAGTAATGAGAGTCAAGGACTACGTAGAGGAGTTCCAGAACTCACTTTCCGACTTTATTCCTCTGGAAATCAGTGAGCTGGAGTTTGAAATGAAGGACTCAAGCCCCAATTTAGATCCAGTCCACAAAAGCACAGACGTTCAGACCGAAAAGGTCAGAGCAGACAAACCTATAGACCTCTACAGTGGATTTCCCCTACTAGAAAACCACCCAGACAACTCCGGAATCAGATTCGACATTCTCAGTGGAAATGCCTACCACAACTTTGAAGATGACACAATCACGTACTTACCAAGCTCCACCCTCCCTACAGATCCACGGAAAAGACTCTCCGCCATGTTCTCCAAAAAGAAATTTTGGCATATCTCGGAGCTCTCCGCGTACATCTCCCCTGTGCTCCAACAAAACGTGAAACTTGAAGCGTTCTGCCTCAAGAATTGTTACATATGTGAAAGACTCATTCTTAACAAGAATCTCAAACTTTTCTACAATAAAAATCTACCTCTCATGCAGTAGACAAAACGCCGATGCATGGGCGCCAGCCCCCGGTACTTGAACATGTAGGTAAATTACGGGATAATAAGGTATTGGAAGAGAGATATGGAAAAAAGGTTAGTTTCTCGGGATTCAGAAAGAAGAGTTAGTAAAAGAGTTTGGCTAGAACAGCGAATTCAGAGGGGTATTTGATTAAAGGATCTATTAAGATCTAATAGAAGAATAAAAGCAGGAGTTCTTCTTTGCTAATTGTCTTACTTCCAGGGCCACCTTTACTATTGCTAATTATTTATTTTCCGGCCATTATATTGGGTCGGTGTTTTCCTCAATTATCTTCATTCAAGGGACGGAAGGCAAAGCCAGATGAGATTTGTTTTTGCTTTGGTGCTATTTCTCGTTCAGGTTTCATATGTTAAAATAGGGCATGGCTTTAATGTGGAGAATTCCATGCAGCTTACCAAGAACCACGAAAGATCTGATGTTTCTAATGTAGATTCTCTCAGATTAGAGGAGTCTCCGGGAAAACTGTTGAGTATTCCTACTGATGGCAATTCCACAAATACGGATTTGTTGGGCGCGTTGGCAGCGGCACTCCCATTGAAGGTGAGTTCGGGTGAAGAGGCCGAAAAACAAAAGCATCAAAGGGAGGCGACAGAGCTTTCTTATTTTGAGCCAAGAGTCCTCTATACAACGATTCCTGTTATTGCAATTTGCATGGTTGGAATTGCCCTATTGGCTGAGTTCTTTGGCGATGGATTTGAATCAGGGAGGTAAGTTTTGGGTGCGAGTTTCTAGAAGATGGTCACAGTACCATCTTCTTACTTGTTTCATTAAACTAATTTTCTGTAGAAGGAGACTTTCAGCGATTCCAGAGTCTGTCAAAAGAAGAGGGAGAGCTTCCATCTAGGCATTTAGTTTCTCTTAAACAGGGTAGAGGCATTTCATATATCTTTTTTTTGTTAGGTAGTAATATAGCATCTGTTTCTAAAGCGATCTTTGTTAAAGGCCCTGTTTTGTGGTTACTGAGTGATAAATTCTCGGATGGACGTCTTGGTGTTTTTGTAGATTTCCTTGTTCTCAAGCAAGTCGCCATAGGGAGAGCACTGAAAGTAGCTCAGGCACGTTTGAATATTTCGAGAGTGGTAGCTTTCCAGACTCTCCATCAGCTCAAACACTTCCTTTTGAACCTTTATATCTGATTCTATAGAATCCCTCCACTCTTCAAGGAAGTCCAAAATAATGTCAACGGAAATCGCGTTGTTTGGTTTCCCAATAATACCGGGAAAAACCTTGTTGCAGTGCAGGTTGCAGAATTCGGAAAGTTTTACGGTTATCTTAAGGATTCCCTTAGGGATCTCGGAAATAGAGTGCATGCTCTCGGCAACAAGTTTTCTCAAGGCCGTAAGTTTCTCGGAAATTGCTTCAAAATTATCGTCTATATAGTTTTCATTCAGACTAAACATATTGAGACCAATGCACGGTTTTTGGCTCACATAGCCAAGCTCTATCTTCAAGGCAGCATAGCTCTGTACATTCTTCTGTAGGCCCGATCTAAGTCCTGACCAAACTTCTAAAAGTCTTAAAAGGTCAATCAATGGTTCGTACAGGAATCTCCTAGAATCACGGTCCATGTAACTCTTCAAATACCTATGAATTTTCAGGGGCTTCCGGGTTACAGTGAGATTTCTAGATTTTTCAGTAAGCCACTCAAAGCCTTTCCGGCTCCGAGAATGGAGACCAAATAGCTTTTTCGTACTTTTTTAAAAATAAAACGGGCTGGCGCCAAAACAAGATAGTAATAATAAAATGCCCAGTGAGGATTGGGATCTGGTTTAACTTAAATTTGGGAAATAAAATCGGCAGTAATTTAGAACATCGGCGTAAAGAGGAAATATAGTCGAATTTCGTATTGATCTGCTAAGGTAGTTCTTTCTCGAAGTTCAGAGATGCATCAGACGGGAGCACGAGGAGTGGGAGGGACTAGAATTACGTCAGTTCAATGCTTGAGCAGGATTCTGAGAGAGTACAGGGAGATCCAGAGAGAGCCCAGTTCGTATTGGTGTGCGTTCCCCATAAACATGGATGAACCATTTGAGTGGCATTTTACTATTAGAGGCCCATCTGGAACGGAGTTTGAAGGTGGAATGTACCACGGCAGGATAGTGCTCCCGCATTCTTACCCATTTTCACCTCCATCATTGATGATGCTGACAGGAAATGGGCGATTTGAGGTCGGGAAGAAGGTCTGTTTGAGTGCCAGCAACTACCATCCTGAGCTTTGGCAGCCAGCTTGGGGGATTAGGACAATGCTGGATGCTCTTCATGCCTTTTTTCCTACACCGGGAGAGGGGGCAGTTCACTCCTTAGACTGGAGTCCCGAGATTCGTAGAAAGCTGGCAAAGGATAGTGTCAGTTGGCGTTGTAGCACTTGCCAGGAGACCAATTCAGAGGCCCTTTCTCGGCTTTCTCCGGAGCTTGAAACCAACGGCTCTCGGACCGGAGTCCAGGTACACGATGAAAATCCCTTAATCCAACATATAAACAAGTACATTAGTGAGAGTAAAAACATGGAGCTTGACAAAAGCAGCTCTCTCCCAAAGGAGGAATCGGAACCGGAAACCGTGGAAGTTTCGGAAAAGTGCAAAATTTCCTTAGTTGACGAGTCTCACTCTAAGGAAAGCTCGGATTTACAATCAAAAGAGTCTTTTTGCGAAAAGGTCCCATCTTTCTCCTCTGGGGCGAGCTGCGGGAACTCCGATGTTCGCGAAATCCCTCCTAACAGACGACCTCCAAAAGTCTCTCAACAAAGCATCGCTTGGAGCCTCCTTCTAATGAGGAGGCCCTCCAACGTTCTGGAGGGGGTTGCAATTCTTATCGACCTCCTTATCTCCATTCTGCTAATTGCCATTATTCTTTTATTCTTCAGACTATTTTCCACCTTTATCTTATAGAGCGAGCCCTATGTACCATTTAGAGATGTTTAACATAAATATATCTTCTTGAGTAGATGCACTTTTCCTCGTTCTTTTCATTCAGACCTTCTCGTCCATTTCCCGCCAGTTGGAAACCTTCTGCATGTTTGCATGCAGATTGATTGTCCACATATAAACATAAAAACGTGTATTTATATTTCAGTTTAAGAAAAGATGAAAACATCGCATGAATCAACACTTGGAGTGGTTTTGGGTTCATGGATTTGCTGAACAAGTTTAGGGGAAGAGTGGTGGTGGCGGTAAATCAAAGGAAATGGGAGAGTATAGCATCGGCTTCCTTTCTCCCAGGCTTCTTTTATTAGTCATTTTGACCTCTTTAACCTCCATATTGAACATATGGTTCTCTTGGTTTTCACGACCCATATTCAAGTTAGGATCGGACACTTTGGCGCCTGGGTTGTGAGGCGAATAAAAGCTTGAAAATTAGTGGTACGGGAGAAAAAAGGAATAACTGGCAAAGGAAAAGATGCTAGAGGATGATAATGGGAAGTTGGAGCAGCTATTTTCGGATTTGTTTGGGAGATCTGATTCAGATTCCCGGGAGTTCCGGGATTCCAACCGAGATGTTGAGCTGGTCCAGCAGACCATGATTCCGACACTTTACAGGACTTTCAGGAGGTTGACGACGGTTTATGGCGACTTGGTAGAGCTTTGCACAAGTTCTGAAAAAAGTAGGAAGGTCTTCCATAAGAGAACAGAGTTAGGGAGGGCGTACAAGCAGCACCTTGAGCATTTGATGGCTACGGCTCGCTTCTTCTTACTCCTCGTGCGGGAGATTTGTGGTGGGGGGCTCCGAGAGGAGGCTTTTAGGGAAGAGGCCTTGGTGACTGGCCTTTCTGTGAAGCTTCTTCACGAACTACTTGGCTCTCCAGGGACCAAAGATTGCACAGTATTTTTGATGGAATTGGCATTTCTTCAAGGAAACAGGCTCTTGGCGGACCAACTATATGACTACCTGGTGGGGCTGCCAAGTAGCATCCAAAGTGAGTGCTACCGTATAAGGAGGAGTCTAGAAAGTTTCTTGGGACAATCTTTCGATCACCAGTTGTTGCCTCTTACAAGTAACTTTGAAAGTTACAAGTACTTTACCTATATATCAGATCGGGAGGAATCAATGGCAATGGTTCTTTTTAAGATTAGAAATCTCGTTAGGAACCTCTGGAGAGTCGACAAGAGCTACAAGGATTTAATGGCTTGGTGGGGCACATTGGGTTCGGATTTGCTCGAGCCTCTGAAGAAGGTTACGTCGGAGAGGCTATATGAACGGTTGGAGGGTTTTGGATTTGAAGGCTCTGAGTTCCTTTCTGCTTCAGACCCCGGAGAGCTTTGGATTCTTTCCACTCTTTGTGGGGTAACGGGTTCGGTTTTATACGTTGCTTATCAATCCATTTTAGATGGAGACGATCAGGTTGAGGAGGCAGTTTCATCCTTGCATCTCTCTGGTAAGGGGGTTCCAATTGGCGAGCTTTTGGAGGAGGCCAAAAAGTTCTCATTAATATCGGCTATACTAGACCCTCCTGACTATAGATCGGCTTGGATTCTCAGTTTGCTGTATTTATCTGCCGGCGAGGAGTCTTCTTTGGCCCGTTCCTTCAATTTTACCGAACAGACACTGAGACTAAACCCATCTTTTGGGGATTCGTGGGTGCTTTATGCTCTTCTTTGGACAACTGGAGTCCAGAAGGAGCCAGATAGGTTCAGAAAGGGAATAAAGGAGTTTGAGAGTGGAGTTCCAAGTGAAGAAGAGCCCGGCCTCAGGAGAGACAAAACGGACTCCAATTCCTATAGCTTCGGGAAGATCACTCCCTTGTCGGCCACCGCTGAGTTCATTTCTCTGTTGGCCGATACTGACAGGCGAAAAGTAATCCTGAAGTTTCTCTATATTGGGTACAACATCTTTCAGATTCTTAGAGACAGGGAGAACAACGACGACCTTTGCTACTCGGTGATTTCTGATATGCGGGAGCTGAGTCAGTATCTTTCTCAGCAAGAAGAGTCTCTAAACGAAGAGCCATCTCTCGAAAGACTTCCAGAGGTAGCTACCTCTTTTTCCCCCACATCGAGCAAGACCAAGAAAGTTAGAGAAACACCTGATACCTCCAGATACAGTCCTATTTCCAGGGACACCACCGTTTTCAAGGAAACAATAGCCAGAGATAATTCCAGAAAGAATAGAGATTTTAGGGAGGGGAAAAGCCCCCATTCTGAGAGAAGTTACAGAACTGTTTCCCGAGACTTCGAAAGGTCGCTACCTTTAATTCTGCATCCTCCTCTGTTCAGGCTCCAACTATTAGTTTGGAGCCTCAAGTTGAAGTATTTGTTTAAGACCGATGGATTCCACATCTGTAATGAGTTCCTTCTCTCCCAGCTAGACGAATTTCGGAAACAGCACAGGGATTTTCTAGAGAGGGATTTGGACCTGCTTGATGAGCTTCAGGTCCACTCTCACGTTAAGTTGAACATTAAAAGATACACAGAAAGGTTTTCAGAACTTCTTGAGCTTGTAAAGGAGACTCCCGATTGCGATGGATCTGCGGTGGATTCACTACTCTTCCAGAGTCAGATGGGAAAACCGACTTTCGAGGTGGACTTGATGGATTGGAGGATCTTGTTTTCCCCAGTTCAATATTTATACTGATAAATTCCGAGATTGAGACCAAAAGCAACGGAAAAATGAACAAAAGAAACTAAAACATAAACTTAAAATGGGGAGGAGGCGGTCAGACGTCGATTTAAGCAATTTGGAGTTTGTTGAGAAATTCGAATAAATACACAGGTACCTTTTCCGGTGGGAGGCGCATGTAGGCCACTTAAATTTCCAAAGCGTACACGTAGTATGCCTTAAATCTCTCCTGCTTTCCAAGTCTCGTATCTGGGATTACCAAATGCAAACTCGGAGAAAATACGAAATTTTCCAGTCAAAAGAGAGGCCTTATGTATTTGGTTGGAAAAGCATCGATAATTTTGTGGGGACAAAATATTTCCTATTTCTATTCCTGTCAATCATCGAATTGGAAGATATCGGATCCCGCGAGACTTGCAGGATATTCACTGGTATTGAAAGCGCACTTATTGATACTGGTAAAGTTGTTATTCCATCCCTTTTGGAGTCCTGATCTGAGCATATGAAGGATACCTGTGAGATTATTGCCGTCAAAGGCACTCTTTGGGAACTGTCGGTATTCTTCTATACTTGGAGAGATATAATACCTGAGATTGATGTTTGGAAATCTGCAAAGGACGTTTCTAAGGAGCTTCAGGCCTCGGACTTGTGAGTGGAGGATAGCAAAGCTCCTGGAAAGTAGTCTTATAAAGGTGATTTCCTGGCTGGGAGAATTCTGGTCTTCGGACGAAATGTTTGATCCAGTATCCGGAAATGTTTCGATGGCGTCTATTACGACGTCTTCTTGCCTCTTCGCAAGACCCAAGTTAAAACATGCCTGAATTGAGTCCTCAATGTTCATGTTCATCACTACTCCTCCATCTAAGTAGTGAGATCCATTGATTAAGACCGGGGAAAACGCTCCAGGTACCGAAGTAGATGCCAGAGTCGCATTGATGAGGTCCGGAAGTTTTGTCGAGCTGGAGTTCCAGGAAACGTACTCTCCGTCTTCGTATCTAACTGCGGAAACAAGGATTTCTCTTCTTCTGATTTCGAGAGAACTGTTGTTCATCTTGTTGCGCTTGTATTGGATGTAGGTTTCGTTTTTGTAGGGCTCAACAAGGTGGCCAAAAGAATCGTTTAAGTACATATAGAGAGGAGTGTGGTCGCAGATGGAGTTTCTGACCCTTTTCTTGGAGCCGAAGATGCCTCCGATGTACTGGGTGGCGAACTTGAAAACATTCTTCCAAATGGGGAGTGTGCAGTCTGAGAGATAATCTTGTCTGATGGAGGACCAAAGATTCCAGAGATGGTTGACATAGGAGAATTCTTCTCCAGGCTCGTGGAAGAGCCCCGCTAGGGCCAGAATTCCTCCAATTGACACACCTCCAATGACGTCCCATCTGATCGTGTTGTTATACCTGGATATATGTTGTCCAAGAAGTCCTCTAAGTACTCCGGTTTGCCAGGCTCCTCTGTTAGCTCCCCCCGAGAGCAGAAGGACGTAACACTTTTTTTCACTGGATTTGTAGTAGAATTCCGGCACATCCTGAACTTCGCAGGTCAAGGGCAGATAAGTACTGGTGAACTCACTCAGATTTGAGTCCACGAGGTTTGGAGAGACCGCTTTTCCCACTCCCTTTCTTTGCATTCGAGGTTCAAAAACTTTGAAGATCGAATTTTCATTGCCATCCCTATAAAGGCTTCCGAAATGGAGTTCCAAGTTCTCTATCTCTTTTGTGAAATTCGCAAATAGTTCGCGTCTTTCACTATAGGTTCGGCTCTTGGACCTGAAGTTCAGTGCCTTGGCGGAAGAAAACTCAAGGAAGAGGACAGTAACAAATAGTAGTGAGACGAGGGCCAAATTTCTGGGATCCATTATTTTTCTTGAGGAGCCCATGGGGTTGCTACAATTTCATTCCCAGGCAAATCCCACTCACCTTTTCAGGTTGGTTTAAACTCGACTTTTAATTTTTGATCCGTGGTATCTGGGGATCAGACTTTCTCGAGGCACATAATATTTAAATATATACAATTATATATATTATTTATATTTGTATAAATGCAAACATATATATATATATATATATATATATATATATATATATATATTACATTATATTATTACTATATATATTATAATGTATCTTGACTTACGTTGCTTATCTACTTGGAAAGGCGCGCATCTATAAATACCGGCACAAGGAAGGTACCCATAAGGTCAGTGTTGAAAAACAATTTATTCCTTTGGATTAGAGGGGGATTCTTGTCTCCTTGGACTTTTGATGGAGATTTATCATGGGAAAGACAGTCTCTGGTAGGGCTGTAAATTGGAGGTGGCTCCTCGCTATTTTGGCCTTCTTACTACTGAGGTGGGAGTGTGACTTCGGAAGGATGCTTGGAGAGGGATTGGACTTCTGGGAGTCAAAAATTGAAGGAGGGGCGGGGTATTTAGGCTTCTTTGTGGAGGCGATTCCGCTCCCAGTATCGGAACAGCTCTCAACGGAACAGTGTCGTTTTGTGGTAGAAGAAATAGAAAAGCAGACTCTGGGGTATTTGTTCAAGAACGGGCGAGACGTCTGTAAAAGTAGTGAGAATTTTAGTAAGGCGTGGAAAAAAAAGTTTCTCAACTCTGCTCAGCCTCCTTACTTGGAGTTCCATAACCGGGTTAGGCCTTCGAAGATGAACCTCGAAATGGAGTTTTTAGCCAAATCCAACAGGTCTGCTATGCTAGGGAGTTTAGGGACTGGGGACGACCACTCCAAGTGCTTCGTCCTAGGATTTGCGGGGTATGGGAATAGGGGAATGTGGTCCGCCGCAGTAGCCAAAGGGCTCGCAGCTCAGTTTTCCGATCAAAACGTACCTCTAAGGTGGGATGTGGTTGCGGGAATATCTTCCGGGGGATTCAATGCTTTAGCCTCCATATTTTTCACTCCCGGGGGCGATCGGGGACCCAAAACCGCCTCTGACTCGAGTTCCTCCTCTTCTACTCCCAATCCCTTCCTCTTCAAGAGCTCTGAGTCTAGAAATGACGCGTACATTTGTTCTAACGGAAACAAGGACGTTAAGTTCGAGATATGGTTTGCTTTTAGTAACGGCGGCGCACAGTCCAAGTGCTACTCTAACCCCAAGGAGGTGGACTTGGAGGAGATTCGCCTTTCCGGGAGTCTTCCAGGCGTGGCGAATGAGCTGAGTTACACCAGCTTTCTCTACGAGATGTACATGCGGGGAAGCCCGAAGGTCATAAACAACGGCTGTTTCATCCCGACCTCCCAAGACTCCACCAAGTGGTGGTCAACCATCCTCTTAACCTTTGCTAATTTCGGCAAGAAACCCATCAGCAGCTTTTGCACGATGAGTGGCTGGCAAAAGTTCTACAAAGAGTCTTTTTTGAAACTTGCCACTTTCAGGAGGGAGGCTCTCCTAAGCGCTTCCAGGCTTTTCGACGGTACTCTTATCCACTGGAGTTCCCAGTTCATCCTTACCCAAATTCTCCAGAAGAATGAATCTCACTCCTGGAACTCGAGTTGGGTGCAGCTCTCTGAGGACGACGCGTCTACAATGGCTGATATCGCTACTGCTAGCAATGCTGTTTCAGGAGTATACTTACCCGTAAAGGTTAACAATGACTACTTTGTTTGGGGAGGTCTTAGAGGGGAGTCCAACCTGGAGGCCGCTGTGGAGAGGTGCAAGGAGATCAAACCCGGCATCAAGGAGGAGGATATTATTATAGATTTCATCACTGGCTCCTACTACAGGGAAGAACTTTTTCTGGCCGGGTCTTATGTTGAGCTTTTAGGAAAAGAAAACTATTTCGGCAAGCTTTTCAGGAGAATCAAGAACTACATCCACCACACGAACGCATACGCCAGACCTGACCCTCCCCAGCTCTTTGAACTCTTTAATAGGGCCTGGGAGTTCATCACCGCTCCTTCGAGAGGCATGTTCCCAATCAAGTCTTTAAAGAGGAGGTACCCAAGGGTCAAACTCAGATTCGTTTTGAGACCCAATACTCTCAGGTTCTTCCCAAAAAGCTCCTACGTATTTCCCGAATACAAGGACAAGGTCCTGATCATGACTGACGGGTACCTAACCGGATACAAGGCTGTTGTCGTCGACTCAGACTCCATTGAAACAAATAACTCAGTTTAGCTTGAAGAGTTGAATGCCAAAGTTAACATCAGTTACCTGGGCCCAATTATCCGCTTACGCCCGTCCCGTAGCCTTCTCCAACGCAGAGCACGAATCGCATTAAGCATGCGTGCTGCATGCGTGCATTATATATACTCAACAAGTTTACACGGGTAAATAAGGGGGCGCCTAAGCCTAATATACAAGTTAATCTGCATGTAGGAACTGAAGGCATTTATGCACTCATGGCCACACATGCTTAATGTACAAACACAAATGTAATAAATATGCGTGCAAGCAAACAAACAAACACCCAAGTACATACTTTGCAGCAGAGACAACTGGAAACTCCTTTTGCCCCGAACCTGGCCTGGATGTGTAACTCGGGTCTCGGAACGAGAAATCGGAGCTCAAGATCTGTCCCTTTCCATGGAAACAAAGCTGCAAAAACCAAATTATACCACGCCGTCTGCGTTTCCCGGAAAATGCTTCTCCCCGCGGAAATTGCAGACACCAAACCGCATCTATTCTGTTGCAATGAACTTTTCACCATTTACAGACATATGCATGAGACAATTTACCGCCATTTTAAAAAAATTAATATTATAAAGGTACCGGTTATTTTAAAAAATTCGGTTAAGTAGATAAATTGCCCGGGAAACAAGGAAATTTGTGCCAATGTACAGGCCACGAGAGAAATTCCTGGGCTTTCCCATTTAGTACTTTGGGGAAAATCGGTTTGATTTATTGGCAAGGCTTTATTCAGTCTGATTCTGGAATTTGGGGATCGCATTTCCAAGTCTAGAGTCCAGGTCCGAACTAAATGAAGTAGGAGTCTGTAGGGGAAATAGGAGAGAGAAGAGAAAGTTCATCGTCGTTTAGGACAAGAAAAAAAAAAAAAAAAAGAAAGAAAGGCCGTCGGGGGAGATTTCCGGATATCTGGGGGAGAGATGGGAATACAGGAGGGAGGCGAGATATCGCTAACTTCGTCCTTCGCCTTGGTTTGCTCTATTTCCATAGGCTCTGGAGTGCTGATCCTCAGTTACGGGGTTATGCAGGCCGGACTGGTGCTCGGGATTCTTTTCATGGTTCTGGCCTCGGGCTGCGGAGCTTTGACGGAGTCGATTATCATCGTCTCCGGGCTGAAGCTGAACGCCAGGAGTCTGACCAGCCTTATAGCAAGGACCGTCGCGTATTCCGTGATTCGGGAAAAAAGACAGATCATGAAAAAGAGACGACGGGGTTCCGAGGTGGAGGGTGGGGAGTCCGACAGCATCCCAGATTGGGAGACGGATCGCGAGACGCGCCTGGGCACTCCTGACGGAAAGGCGAGAATCGTCTTCAGCAGGAAAAAACTCGGAAGGAGCTTCCAGGAGCAGCCAGGGAAGACGACTTTGGGGTCGGTGGATGGCCCGGACTTCGAACATTTGAATTGGAGCGAGGTATCGGATCTAGAGAGCTCGGTTAGCGACTTGGAGTGCGTGAGAAACGTGCTAATCAACAACTCCGTCCTGCTTGAGAACTTCAGGGCCGAGCTTAAGAGACGGCTGCTGCTTCACTCGCGGGTTTTGAACATTGTGGTCCTTATCCTCATAGGGTACTGTATTCCCACCTACTTCATCCTGTTCACGGACTACGTGGAGGGGTTGCTTAAGCAGTTGGTCCACGCACTCTCTGCCGGGTTTGCGGACTCTGAGTCGGTGCTCGGCGCGGTCCGCCTCTTGGAGTCTCTCAACAACAGGGTGGCCCTGAGCTTTCTGTGCTTCTCCTTGGTGATCCACAGCTCCTGCCAGCCGGACATCTCCAAGATCGCCAAGCTGGGGTTCCTCTCGATCTTTTCCTTCGTGGTGTTTCTGCTCTCCGTTATGTACAGATACTTTGTTTCCCCCTACGCCGGGGCCCTCGAGATACCTCCTGAGCCTTTTGAGCTCGGACCTCACATGGGGCTTCTCCAGTCAATGAAGGTCTTCATCTACGCCATTTACTGCTTCTACTCCCATCTTATTTGCGTCCAGGCCGTCGCCTCCGTCAGAAACCCCACCTTCGGAAAGGGAATATTCATCGCAGTCGGTACCTCCTTTTTGATGCTCCTAATATGCTCAACGCTCTCGGTGGTTCTAAACTTGGGATTCGGCACTGCCCTCTTGCCCAACCCGACTCTGAACTACTCCCCACTGGACCCCGTGATCTCCGTCGCTCGGTTCGTCTCGGCCCTCACTATGCTCGTGGTCATCCCGATGCACGCGATTCCCTTCATCGACTCCCTCAAGAACATATTCTTCCTGGACAGCCTCACCGACCGGATGGTAAACGAGGTGGAGGAGGCCATGATCCTCATCGACCGCGACTCCGAGTCGAAGCGACTCAGGCAAAGCCAGCAAAGCGTCAGCTCCTACTTCACTTTGATTGAAGACGGACCCAGGCCCTGTTCAGAGCCCTCCTCCGGGCTGATTGAGCGCAAGTCCTCCTTTTCCCCTCTCGCCCGGAGGCCCTCTTTCCTTGCGGGCTTTTTTGGCTCCCCCTACTTCAGGCTGGTCGCGACACCCGTTTTCCTCGTTCTCTGCATTTTCCTCGCCCTCGTGGCCAAAAATGCAGCCCAGTACGTCGAGCTGTTCGCGGGGTTCTTCGACACCTTTATCATCATTGTCTACCCGCTGTACATCTACGCCAATATCTGGATGCACAGGATGCCCAGAGCCGTCAACTTTCTCGTCGTCGGCTACCTGCTGGCGTACGAAGTTTCCGCTCTGGTCGCGGGGTCCTACGCCGTCTACGAACACCTCTTCCTCCGCCACTAGCTCCGGGGGCTGCCGGAAGGCAGTAGCGGTTGGGTCAGCAGCAAACCCCCGAGAAGCAGGGCCCGCCGGCGAGGCGGTCGGGTCTCGGGGTTCCTCGCCTCTTGGCCGCATGCGTGCGCATGCAAGCCCGCGCAATCTCCGGAACCGTAGGAACCACGTGTAGTGGAACTTTGCATGTGGAAAATGATTGCGTGGGCCTACCGCCTCCCGCGGCCGACCGACGCATGCGAGCGAAGAAGCCTGCCCTGGAAGCGTTTGAGTGAGTACTGCGCATTCGCCTTTTCCCTAAGTGCCCTAAGTTGTAGATTTTTGTTCTCTCTTCCGAGTCTCTCCGTACGCGTTCCTGCTCTCGCCTCCGGCCTTCCCTCTTGGGCTTCCGCCCCCCGGAGCCTCGCTCTCGGTAAACGGGAGTCCGGTTACCGAAGGTAGGCGGGAAGTCGGGCGCCAGTGCAGGGTGGGGAGGGCGGGCGCCTGTGGCGCCCTGTGCCGCTTGGGGTAAATACAAACTAAATAGGCAGGCCTAATACAAAAGGTTAAGGCTGCGAAAGACAAAAAGTAGGGGGCAAGAAAGGCAGAGGCAACAAGGCTGGTAATTAGGCGACTGAATTTCAGTTTTTTGCAAAAAGCCAAAATTTAAGCAAGCCAGCTAGCTCGAGGACGCAAGAATCGAAAAAAGCCAACAGGTCGAAGCAATGTCGGTCCAGAACACCGAGGAATTGGTAGACTACGAGGAGGAGGAGACCACGACGAGAATTGAGGAGGAGGCGAGAACGGAGGAGGGGTCCAAGGTGGGCAGAGGCAACTACGTCGCTATCCACGCCTCGGGGTTCAGAGACTTCTTCTTGAAGCCCGAGCTGATCAGGGCCATCGGAGATGCGGGGTTCGAACACCCTTCGGAGGTGCAGCACGAGACGATACCGCACGCCATCACGGGAGTTGACATTTTGTGCCAGGCAAAGTCCGGGATGGGCAAGACGGCGGTTTTCGTTCTCTCCGTCCTCCAGCAGCTCAACCCGGACGAGGAGAGCAAGAGCGTGGAGTGCATATGCATAGGCCACACTAGGGAGCTGGCCTTCCAGGTGAAGAACGAGTTCGACAGGTTCTCCAAGTACCTCAAGAACGTGAGGCCGCAGGTGGTTTACGGAGGGATTCCGATACAGAAGGACATCGACATGCTTTCCAGCTCCAACCCGAACATCCTAATCGGAACCCCCGGCAGAATCATCGCCCTTATTAGACAGAAGAAGCTGGGCACGGAGGGAGTCGGCCACTTTGTCCTGGACGAGTGCGACAAGTGCCTGGAGTCCCTGGACATGAGGAAAGACGTGCAGGAGATCTTTATGAGCACTCCCAGGAAGAAGCAGGTAATGATGTTCAGCGCCACGATGACCAAGGACATCAGGGACGTGTGCAGGAAGTTCATGCAGAATCCGGTGGAGATCTTTGTGGACGACGAGACTAAGCTGACGCTGCACGGATTGCTGCAGTACTACGTGAAGCTGGGGGAGTCCGAGAAGAACCGCAAGCTCAACGACCTGCTGGACCAGCTGGAGTTCAACCAGGTGATCATTTTCGTCAAGAGCGTCTCCAGGGCCCAGGCCCTTCACAAGCTCCTCACGGAGTGCAGCTTCCCGTCGATCTGCATCCACGCCGGCCTTAACCAGCAGGAGAGGATTTCGAGGTACCAGCAGTTCAAGAACTTCGAGAAGAGGATCATGGTCGCGACCGACTTGTTCGGAAGAGGAATAGACATCGAGAGAGTTAACATTGTAATTAACTACGACATGCCCGAGAACACGGACTCCTACCTCCACAGGGTCGGCAGGGCGGGCAGATTCGGAACCAAGGGGCTCGCCATCACCATGGTCTCCTCCCAAACGGACTCTCAAGTCCTCAACGACGTGCAGAGCAGATTCGAGGTGAACATCGCGGAGATGCCCAACCAGATAGACACTTCCTCTTATATCAACCAGTGAGCGGCCGCGGCGTCCCCCGGGAGACTGGCCGGCGCGGAGACCCGGAGGGCGTGGAGCCCCTCCGGCCCCGAGGCGGCCTTCCCCCTGCTTGGTTCCCAAGGCGAGGGCCTCCTCTCCGTCCCAGTGGCTCGGAGGACCCGGAGGTTCGTCCAACCTGCCTTCGAGCCCAGTGGTGTCGTCCCGCTCTCCCCCGCCCTCCCGACGGAGAGAGGGGGGTGGGGCTCTGACGTGTCACGCCTGACGCGGCCCTCTGGGGCCGGCACACGGGAACGCATGGGCGGGCTCCCGCCGGGCCCCGGGAGAGGGAAACGGGGTTTTCGACTGAAATCCGAGGATACCAGGAAAAACTGATATTGGAGGTGCTTGCGCACAGAGTGTGGGTGAGGGGCACTTCAGCGGAACTAAAAGGTTCGGGGGATTTCGAAAAGGTTTGGGATCCCGAAGGCGTCGAACGGAGAAGGAAATGACTCTTGGGCCTTGGCGAGGCCCTCCGAAACGAGATAAAGTGGGATGATGAAGGGGGCGGTGGCGGCCGGCTCTGCAGAGCCTTTGGAGGACAACCCGACGCTCTCTACGCAGAGCTCGGCCTCGGACTCGCCTTCAGTTACCCTGGACTGGACGAGCCTGTCTGCGGGCGGAACCTGGGGGGTCGGGGGTGGCACGGAGGCCGGGAGCGGCTCCGAGAAGAAGGGAGTCTTGGCGAGCTCCTCCCTGGTGCTGATGCTGATGCTGTCCATCTTCCTGTGCTACGCGGACAGAATTATCATGCCGTCCTGCATCAAGAGCATAAGCGAGGAGTTCGGCTTCAGCAAGTCGGACCAGGGGTTCATCCTCGGGCTCTTCTACGGAGGGTACATTTGGACTCAGATCCTCGGCGGCTACGTCTCTGACTCCTCCAGGCTGGGAGGCAAGGGAGTTCTCTTTCTGGGGGTTTTGTTTTGGAGCGTGTGCATGGTCTTCACTTCCTTTCTCTCTTACTTTGGCATTTTGGGCTTTATCATATGCAGAATAGCCCTGGGAGTGGGAGAGGGAGTGTCTTTCCCCGCCTTGAACTCCATTGTCGGCCAGTACATCCCCCCGAGGTACTCCTCCACCGTGATTTCGGTGATAATCGCCAGCTCCTATATGGGAGGGGGGTTTGCGGCTTTCGTTACTCCTCCGATGATCCAGAGCTTGGGTTGGAGAGGTCCCTTCTACGTGTTTGGACTGGTTGGGGTGGCCTGGTCCCTGGTTTGGCTCTTTCTGGACGTGAGGAGTCTTTCCTGGACCAGCAGGCCGAGGCTCCACGAGTTCCGCAGGCACCAGCCCCTCGGGGCGGACCCTTCGGGGCCGAAGGACCTTCGTCTTTGCCCCGGCCAGAGAGGGTCTGGCGGCCCGGAGGAGCCGAGGAGAATGCTGGGACGGGGAGGCGTTCGGGAGACTCTCAGGTTCGCTGGGAGCCTGCTGGGGAACAAAAGCATATATGCCATCATTTCCTCCCAGTACTGTCACGGCTGGACCCAGTTCGGCTTTGTGACTTGGATGCCGGTCTACTTTTCGGATGTATGCAAGGTGGGAGCCGCGTCTCTGGGGTATTTTACCACCCCTCCCTGGGTGTTGCAGGCCTTTTTTATAATCTTCTTTGGGCACTTGGCCGATAGACTGGTCTCTTCTTCCGCCCTGAGGCCCGTGGTGGTCAGAAAGCTCTTTCAGTCCGTGAGCATGTTTGTTGGAGCGGGATGCCAGTTGGGACTGGTCCTTTTGAACCAGCTGGGACTTAACTTCCCCTCCTACGCGGTTTTGGTGATCTCGGTGATGTTCATCTTCAACACCGTGAGCGCGGGAGGAGTCACGGTGTACCAGTTCGACATAGCTCCGGAATTCCCTGGAGTGGTGTACGCAATTGGAAACACCTTCGGGACGGTTGCGGGGCTTTTCTCCGTCTCTCTCACGGGGCTGATCCTCAACAGGTCGGAGGTGGACCTCCAGGCCGTCGAGCAGGAGCTGGAGGGCTCTGCGATTCTGCAGAGGTGGAAGTGGGTGCTGACGATATACGCGGTCCACAACATTATAGGGGGACTTGCGTTCGTGTTTCTGGCGGACGACAGGCAGATTGTCCTCGAAAAGAGCCCGAGAGCTCCCGCGAGGCGCCTGGAGCCGGAGCTGGGAGAAGAACCGAGGGTGGGGGAAGAGCCGGGGAAGGAGGCGAGGGAAAGGCCTAGAGGAGGGAGCCCGAGGAAGGGACCTGGGGAGCTTGGGGCGGAGGACAAGGAGAACTGGGGAGTGAGGAGCGGAGGTTAGAGCGAAGCCCTAGAGCTCAGGGGAGGCAGGGAGCCTCCGGGTAGAGAGAAACTCACAGGAAAAAACTAATTTTATAGTCCCTTAGACGCTTTTATCTCTTCTTCTTGCTAGCCTGCACTAGTTGGTTCTTTATGTAGAAGCCTAGGAGGTAGAGACGGTACAGAGCCCAGGCTGCGAGGCACGTGGCCAGAATAACCCAAGCCACGAAAACAGGGTTCAACTTGCAAACCCCGACGGGAATTTCCAGGTTCTCCGGAGGCAGGAAGGAGAAGTCCTGCTGAGATGCGGGCTCCTCCTCGCCGTCAGAGAGCTCCGAGGGTCGGGAGGCAAAGTCCTCCTGGGTCACAATCGAAGGGTAACAGTCGTACATCGGAGGGATGACGAAGTTGAGGGCCTTGAATCTCCAGGGACTGGAGCACCGACAAAAGCTCCAGTAGTAAAAATAGCACGAAAACTTGTCGTTTTTGTGTCTGGAGCACGAGTACAGCATGACGCTGCATCCCTTGTTCACCATCAGCTCATTTGTTCGGCAGAGAGGCTGACGCCCAGACTCCGCGGGGATGCTTATAATGGCCTCGTACTCCGACCCAAACATGCCCTGCAAGACGTACTTGAGGGACCTGGAGTAAGTCTCAAACAAGGCCAGAGAAGAATCGTCCTGTCCGGCCTCATCCCGCTGGTCGCCTTCTAGCTTGTTGTCTGCCTTTTCCCGGATGGCCTTTCCCGACCCACTTTCTTTTCTCGCAACTTGCTTTGGCTCACAGGGCAACAGGCCTGAAAAGATCACAAGCAAAATGAAAGCCGCTGGCCAGAGTCTGAACCCAATTCGCATGCTGAAGGCGTCACCTAAAACCCGAAAAGACTTCCAATAGACGGTCCGAAAGGCTCTCAGTGCCGCATTATTCGCCCACCAGATCCAAAACACAACTTCCTAGAAGGTCTTGCCGTATTTCCAGTGCCCAGGCCCTAATTTTCACCAAAGTAAAAAAGTTTTGGCGGGACAATGGGCGGCAAAGCTCCTCCCTTGCATGCAGGAGCGCAGACAGAGTCGGGGGAGGCACGGGAGTGGGGGCACCGGCGGAGGAGGCGAGGAAAGAGAGGGGATTTGGAGAGAGGCACTCCAGACGGGGGGTCGAGACAGAGTTAGAAGTGGACATAGGAGTTGTGGAGGTCTATCGCCCTGGAGTTTATAGAGTTCAGAGAAGCTTGGAGCTTATTCAAAGACTTGAGGTTTCCCTGGAAAAGCTGTTGGCGTTCCTTCTGGACATTTCTCAAAAGCAACACAGAAAGAAGGAGGGAGACGGAGAGAAACAGCCAGGCACTGGTGAGGTTTTCCGAAGAGAGTTCCATGTGGAGAAGCTGGGTTAGAAGGTTACTCTCGTCTTGGAAGCCGGTGGTCAGACTGGGGCCAATGTAGCAAAAAAGCTGAAACAGACCGAGAAGAAACATAAGAGTGAGGACAAAAAGGGCGGACTTGGTGTAGAGACCTTTCTGCCTCAAAATGGCCTCCCTGTTCTTCTCAAGCTCGGTCTGCTTGAGAATGAGGGTTTTATTGCGCTCCAAAAGAGTCTGGGAGTCCGTCAGGAGAGCCGCAATCCCATCCTGGACTTTTCGGTCAACCACCTTTTCAATTTGGTCAATAACTTCTTGGATTCTATTCAGGGTTGAAGACGAACTACAGAAGTGCGGAGATTTGTCCGGGTTCTGGAGTTTGCCAGATTTAGCTCTCGAGTTGGTGGTATTTAGGTTTTCAGAGGAAGGCAAAGGCTCGCCAAGAGCATGGGAGGAGTTTGAGACCAGATAAGACCCATCTTTTGCTCCGGTGACGAAAATGGGAATGAGATCAAACCGGTGTCTCATTTTAATATTTGAGCTCAGACTTTGAGTGACTTGACACATTACCTTGATCCTGTCCTCCTCCGAAGGAATCTCGTCCATCTTCGTCAGTACGAATCTGGTCTTGTGGGGGGCGTTCTCCATGAGAAACTTGGCGACTTCCAGAAGCCTCCTGCTCGGAGTTTGGTTGGAGGGATCTATGCACACAAGAATCAGGTCGCAAAGAGACGCCGCGATGTCCTTAATAACATTATCTATATCAAAGGAGTATATAGAATCTCCGTCCACTAGTCCAGGGGTGTCAACAAAGTTTATGTTCTGGAGTCTGCCTTGATTGTAAGGAAAAGTCTTTACGGAAAGGCCAGTTAAAAGGCTCGGATTCCGCTCCACGATTTCTCTGAGCTCTGGAATCAGCATTAAGGCGGTTTCGCCTCCGATTTCATTTAGTTGCTTCCCGGAAACCACAAAGGAGATTCCACAGGTTTCGATGGCCATCCCAGTCTTCTGAACGTGCTCCTGAAGCAGCCAGTTGATTAGAGTGCTTTTTCCAGCAGATATGTTCCCAATCACCATCACGGTCGCCTTTCTTCCCAATTTGGAAACTTTCACGTTAAGGGCTCTGCCGATGGAGTAAAGCCCACTAAAGACTTCTTGCTCGCCCTGGTCTTCCTCAAAAATCGGTTGGCGGTCAGGTGAGGCGTTGTCTTTGGCTCTCTTTCTACCTTTTTCATGCTTCTCCCGAGTTTTGAATCCGTTGTACAGACCATAAATCTGAGGTTTCAAGGGGAAAGTTATTACAAGATCGCCTCCGCCGAGAGGCCTAGGCCGCAGGAAAAAAACCTACCTCTTCCAGAATGGATATGTTGATCAGGCCACGTTGCTCTACTGACCTAATCGCCAAAACCGATTGCTTACCCTTGTCTTGCATTTGGCTCCGAAATGAGACTTTCCAGAGGCTTTTCCAACTGCTTTTCTCCTTTCCAGAAAACAAAAATTCAGGCACCCACTACTTATCTTGTTTTCCGCTCTTTATTCCTCCTGAGTTTCTTACTATACAGCTTTAAGCCACCCCACATGCGTTTCCGTATGTAACTTTTCCGAGTTCCCCGAAGTTTTCCCGCCCTTTGTGTGCATATGAAATAAACAAACATTGTAGCTCAGGAGAAGAAAAGTGGGAAATGTGATTATGCGGTCTTTTTATTTCTCTTTTTCCCGGATTGGGAGCCTCACTGCTGGGGCCTGCTTAGGGGCCGAAGAAATGGGAGCTAACCTCTTCTTCGTGCTCTTTCGGAACCCGAGCTCCATTAGAGCCTGTATGTTCTAAGGTTTCATATTTTCCCAAAATTTCCGGTCCTTCCATTTCCGGGAAACCTCGGTTTCGCCATCTCCCAAGATATCCCACCCTCACCTCTTTTGCCAGAGTTCCGGCTTTTTGCATTTCCAAGGGCTCTGACTTTCCTGGCTTCCAGAAGTCCCTGGTGCCTGGGCCCTTCATTCTCCTTCCCTCTCCCCCGCATCACCTCATTTCCCAACTTTTGCTTCCAATTCCCCTCTGACCTCAAAAAATCAAGTTTTGGCGGCAAACCCCTTTTCCTGCCTGTCAAAACTCCTAGGGACGGAAAAAACTTGAAAAAAAGTTATTATTGCTCGTTTGGAGATCTCTTAAAGAGATGTGCGACCGTTTCTTCCAGACAACCGAGTTCAAGGGGGTTGTCTTTGCAGGAGGTTCCGCCAGAATGCTGGAGCCTCTGGCAAAGGGTGTTTCCAAGGCAATGATTCCAGTTTGCAACAGACCGATGATCTGGTACCCGCTTTCTAACTTGGTAAAGCACAGAATCAGAGAGATCTACGTATTCTGCGAAGACCAGTATAGGGAAATCCTAAACGACTACATCTCGGAAACATTTTCCTCCGAAAAGGTTATCGAAAGGTTTGAATTTGAGGAAACCTACAGACAAAACATCAAGGTAGTGGGACTTAAGGAGGACGAAAACACAATTGAGTCCCTCGGAACGTGGAGCATTCTCGCGGAGTACGGGAAAGAGCTCCTAGGGGACTCGGACTTCTTTCTCCTAACCTGCGACGTGATTGGGTCCCTAGATCTCATTGGACTTGCAAATAAGCATCGTCTGAGCCAGGCAGTGTGCTCTATTATGCTCACGGAAAGCCAAATCCAGGCCCAAAACAAAGGATCCGGAGCTAATCAAGGCTCTTCTGGAAATAGCAAAGCCGTACCCAACTTTCTTGGAGGAATCTCCGTGGAATTGCAGAGAGACAAAAACAAAACCATCTTTGTTCTAGACGAAAAAGAAGAAATAGTCCTCTTCGCCAGAGATTTCTATTCTGCTAGAGAAGAAGATGAGGCAGTGGAAATCAGTAAGCTGCAATTGTTCTGGCATCCTCAGGTCTCTCTCCGTACTGACTTAGTCGATACTCACGTGTACCTTTTCAAATCCTCCGTATTCAAAATCCTAGAACTTACTTCCAGAGAGACGGAAAAAAGCTCCCGGACCATCCAACTCCCCGAAGACGGAATTGAGTCCGTCAGACTTGAGCTCATTCCGTTCCTTGCCAAAAGCCAGCACATTCCTGGCTCCGAGCTCTGGGGAAGGTCCAAATTCGATTGCAATTACTTCCCTGACGAAGAAAACACTCCTCAACAAAGCTTCTCCGGTCTCAAGTTCACAAAGGCCTCTCTACCTCCAAAAGTTGAGGGGACCTCCGTCTCCTATTTCCTCCAGAAAGACCCCCAGCCCCCGATCAGAGTAAACACTATAATAGCACTCCATGAATGCAATCTAGCGGGAACGTCTTCCGCCAACTTTCCTTCCTGGCTCTCGAACGAGGCGGAAGTGACCGGAGTGGGCAAGGAAGTCATTATGGGCTCTAACGGTAAAATAGGAAAGAATGTGCAGCTTAGGAGGAGCGTAATTGGCGCCGGTGTAAGTATCGGGGACGGCTCCAAGATTGTAAACTGCATCATTTTCGACGGCGTCCGAATTGGCTCCAAATGCACTATTCAGAATTCCATCATAGCCTCCCACTCGGAAATCGGCGACTCATGCAAAATTTCCCACTCTGTCGTTGAGAAGAGCTTCAGAATCGAGTCCGGCTCAAAATCGCAAGGAGAGATTCTAGAAAAGAGAGACGACCTATTCGAAATCAAAATTTAACTTTCACGTCCACACCCACAAAACCCCTCTACCTTGTTTCCGCCAGTCTCCCACACCCCAAATCCTCTCGCCAAGGGAAAATGGGATCTGGACATGCATTTTCGCCCCCAAGACCCAACATTTTTGGCGGGCTCCTCTAAAAAACCTCGTCTAATTCGAGCGGGTCACTTTCTGACCGGTAAGGAGCGGATTTGTTGAGGGCCCGGAGAAGGGGTGGGGGAGTTTCCGAGGGAGTTCCGGGCATGTCCACCGGCTCAGGCGGATACCGCGGAGATTCCCAATGCCTCTCTAAGGCCCTCAACGGAGCTGATGGAGCTGGATTTGAATTCAGAGGACTCTGAACACGACTCCGCACAATTGAGGATCGCCTCTATGCAGGAGCTGACTTTAGCGGCGGCCTCAAACAGCTGAGCTCTCTTCTTGTTCTGGGACCTCTGGGGGTCCGCATAGATCTGCTCCACCTGAGTCAGCTCCTCCGCCTTCTCCCTGGACCTCTTGATGGTGGGGGGGGGGAGTCCAGAGAGCTCCGCAACCTCGACTCCCAGAGACTTGTCTGTGAACCCTTTTTCGACCTTGTAGTAGAACTTGAGGATCCCGCCTCCACTCTTGATTTGAGAGAGCATCTTTGAGGTGGAGGCAGAGACTCTCAGATTCGTCACATTGTGCGAGCTAGAGGCGAGAGAGCTGAGCTCGTGGAAGTGGGTGGCGAAGAGTGTGTAGCACTTCCTCTGAGTCACCAGGTAGTCCGCAATGGACCAGGCGAGTCCGAAGCCGTCAAAAGTCGAGGTACCGCGCCCCAGCTCGTCAACTATCACCAAGGTCCGCCTTCCGGCGCTCCTTAAAATCGCGGAGGCCTCAATCATCTCCGCCAGAAAAGTGGAGATCCCGAGTACTTGCGCATCCGAGGCTCCGACTCTGCACATCAGCTGGTCCATTACCGGGACCTGAGCTTCTCTAGCAGGGACGAAGCAGCCAATCTGGGCCAGCAGACAGCAGATGGCAATTTGGCGAATGTAAGTAGACTTTCCGCCCATGTTGGGACCTGTGATGATGCTTAAGAGGTTTCCGTGGCGGTGGAGATCAACGTCATTTGCGACGAACTGGCCACTACTGGAAACGTTTCCCTGGGCCTCTATAAGAGGATGACGCAAGTCTTTGCAGAAGAACCTGCAGCCGCAGCTCCCCGCGCCTTCCTTGGGGAGCGGCTCGTTCTCGGGAAAGGTGCACTCTCCACTGACAACACTCGGCCTCACAAAAGGTATCGGGGCGCAGAGAGACGTCATGGAGAAGCTGAGCAAAACGTCGATAGACCCCAGAATTCCAGCAAGTCTTGAGACGAGAGACCAATATGTTGAGGCGACTGAAACAGTCTTTAATAGTACCTGGGCCTGCTCGCGGTTGTACTCTTCCGCGACGCGCTCCTCTCTGTCTGACAGCTCCACCAACTCTCTCGTTCTAAAGATGTAGTCGTTCTTGTTGATTCTGACCTGGGTAAATCTTTTTTTGTCTTGGAAGTACTCAATGTCCTTTCTGGTAGTTCTAAAACAGAGAGTGGTGTCCACTCCCTCACCTCTAATGACTCTCACAGCCTCTCTGGTGTTTTCGTTGTATCCTCTTTTTTCACAGAGATATGAGTCCAGCTCCTTTCTGTGGGCTTCTATCCTGCGGGAAATCTTGTCCTTCTCAACAGAGAGCTTCTCCAGCTCCGGAGTGAAGTGGGGGACGATTAGGTAGTTTCCCTTGTCGGCCTCCTCCAGGTCCACGGTTTTCTCCACGAGCCTAATGTAGTCCTTGAATCTGGTAAGAGTAGATTCCAGAGGGACCAAGATCAAGTCGTGCACGGACTGGGTAAACTCAGGGGACGAGTCAGAGGTCCGGCTTTCCTCCAGCGCATCCTTAATATCGGAAAATATGTTTCCAGACTGCATCACACTGTCGTACAGCTTCACCATGTCCTCCAGACCAAACTTGGGTTCCTTTTCGGGCCTAGAGGAGTCTCCGGAGCTCACAACTGAGGCAAATGTACGAAACCTGACGGAAATCTGGTCCAGGTCGCAGACCTTTCGCAAGTGAGTTCCATATACTCTTTGACGGAGAAAATCGTTTCTGCAAAAGAACTCCACGACGTCATGACGCAGAGTGATTTGCTTCAGATCAATCAGAGGTTGTCTGAGCCACTGTTCTAGCCTCCTAGCCCCAATCTTAGTCCTTGTTTTGTTGAGCATTCCGAATAGATTTGTGGAGGCCTTGCCGCTCTCACCTTTGCTCGGGAAGATCCTGAGGGAGTGGACGCAAGCGGAGTCCATTCTCATAAAGCTGTTCGTTATTAGGAACTTTATTTCACACTGGGAGTTATTTTCCTTGGACTGGAGAAGCTGGAAGTGCTTGACCAGGTTGTAAAGGGACAGTCTGACCAGTTGGTCCTCCAGTTCCTTACCAAAGCTGGTGCTCGGTCTCCTCAGGAGGGGGGAAATCAGGTGATCAAAGTCCTCTAGGCTAGAAGCCTTTGGAAATTCGATTTCCTCTGAGGTCCAGCCATTGCTCGCCCCGATAATTTCACGCAGGCGTTTCGAACACGAGCAGTCCTTTTGCAGTGCATAAACGATTCCGCTCGGTTGGATTCTGATGAACAGAGCCTCTAGCTCGGAGAGTTGTTCGTTATCTTCAATAGTTGCGACCGAGATGGTTCCATTGCTAGTTTCAAAAAGTGAAATCCCGAGTTTTGGCTCCGAAATGGTCTGCTTGATAACTATAGAGCAGAATACCCGAGTGTTGAAATTAACATCCGGAAAATCGTTCATTTAAAACGCTGTCTGGGTGGGTCTTGGTTCAAACGGCCAGTTGCTTTCGAATATAAATACTTGAATTTTTTGGCAGTTAAAAGTTTGCTGTTTTCCCCACACCCTGGTTTGAGCTTGTATCGGCTTGGTTTAGAAGGCGGGAAACTCCAATAACCCGAGCAGTTCGGAGCCTCCTTATTCATTTTCTTTCCGCTTTTCTCGAGCCATTTTTGGTGCCTGTAGACCGATAATTCTCCGGCTATTTTTTGTGTTCGTGAGCGCTTTTCTGTAGTTGAGAAACTTGATATTTTTGTTTTACTTTGTGCGTGGGGAGATTCGCGTTGAAATACAGTAGTCTAGATAAAATAATCATGTCAAAACAAAAAAATGTCAATTATGAGTGCATGCATGCGGAGGGTAGGTAGAAAGCTAGAGTATAATTCTAAGCTAGCAATATTATAGTTGTCAAGATTGGCATAAGTTGTTGCAAGAGATTGTGGGCTGGGAATGAGAACAAAGGGGGAATATAGTACTTGTCGCGGAGGTAAGATAGTCCCTGGGGTGTTACTCAAAATCAGGTTTCCACCAAATTACATTGATGCAGGCTAAAGGGGAAATTTCCAGTGAGCCGGTAAGGATGATTGAAAATAGCAGGAAACTTACCTGAAGCAAGAAGGGCCTTTTTTGGATTGAAGGAGATGCATTTCGGCTGTCCAACGTGGCCATCTAAGTTTGAAATATGCTTGCCATTGGAAGTGGACCAGATTGAGATTGTGGAGTCCTGGAAGCCGTGAATTACATACTGGGAGTCGCTTGAGAAAATAGGTCTTGTTTCCGACTTGATAGAATGGTCTTCAAAACAAAAATATAAACGGAGGTTAAAAGAAATTTCTTTTGAAATAAACTTACTGGGTGATTTGTCAACAGTTTTGTATTCTTGAAATAGCTCTCCTCTGAGTGAATTTATCGTGAAAACATTTCCGGAGTTGGATTTGACCAAAATAAGACGCCCATCGGGACTGAATGAAATGTGGTCAATATGGCCTTTCTTTCCAATATGAGCGGAAACATCAAGATTTTCAAAAGGAGAGCAGGTTTTACAGTCGTACAAAGTGATTATGTGGTTCTCTGTCGTAACTGCAAAAGTTCTTCCTTCGGGGTCAAAGGTTGCAACAGGAACTTTGTTTTTGGTGGTTTGAACTGCTAAAGGAGCTTCCAACTTAAAGTTATAAAGAGAGACTTTTGAATCAGTTGTTGATACTATCAGCATATCCTTTTGTGGGTGTAGGGTGATTCCATGATTGGAAACAACGCTTGGAGGTGAGAAGAGAGTTAAGTTGCTTTAAACATTAAGGCCAAAATAGAAAACTTACTTTGAGGAAAGTTTTGATGCTCTAATATACCTGTTTTCCTGAATGTCCCACAGTCTTATCATTGCATCCCCCTCATTCTTGTTCGAAGCAACTAGACATTGCCTATTGTTATGTGCAAATTTGATTGCATCCATGCTGTTTTTTCTGGAATGATGGACCCTTGTAATATCGCCGGTTGAAATATTATATACTCTCAAAGTATCGCTTTCACAAATAAGTAAGGAGTCTCCATCATCACTCCAGTCCATATTGGTAATGGGTGTAGTTGCATCCTTGAACACTCTGCAAGCCTTGAACTTGGTCATTAAGTCGTCATCCAAGACTATTTTCAAAGCCTCCGGCATGGTGAAGATTCAACTTGAAATAGGAGCCTGCAAATCAGAGTACTAACTTTCGAATACTTCAATAATAATAATAATAATATATTACTGCCAGAGCTTTGTATAGGCATTCAATAGTTACTAATTTGCCATTTAATTAGTCGGCGCCAAAAGTCAAGGAGACTTTGATTTACATGACAACTAAGTTACTGAACAAAGAAACTTAAATAAGAAAGGGAGCAGAATGATACTAAAAGAAATTAGGAACACAACTCTAAAATTTCAGGCTGGAGAGTAGTGGCTATCCAAACTACCCTACTCGCTCTGGCTTTGGTCATCGTCACAATAATAAAGCAAAGGTGCGTGGTAAATATCTCTTCGAATTATTTCTCCAATATCAAGGGCATCGTCTTGGATTTCCTCGGAAAAAAAGTCAAAGAAAGATACAATGGTGCTATCCAGCTCACTCTCGGTATTTTTGTCTTCGATGAACTTTTTCTCAATGGTGGACCTTGGAGAATCTTTTTTCCAGTTAATCTTGGTGACCTCTTGAACGGACTCTCTGTTGTCATTAAAGACAACATGCTTAATGAGTACGTTAGGCTCCATTATTTCAGAAACTGACTCGTCAAAAACAAATTTAATTCTGTAGGATCCCTCATCATCGAGATTGTCGTCAAGTTCTATGTCATTCAGGTACTTAAGTACATCATAATCCTCTGGATGCATGTTTTCCAGAAAAACAGGGTGTCTTGAAATAGCATCCGCCCAGAAGTTAGGGATATTTTTGATAATACTCCTCCTTTCTTCAAAAAGTGGCTTTTTCTTCTCGTCAAATTTCCTCTGAATTACCATCTGCTCCTTGGCACATTGGTTATCTAATTCCATCAACTTTGTATCCACTTGAAATTTAAAAAGGTTAGAACACGTAAAATCAAGGGGATTAGAGCCTTAGGAAATACTTACCTTCCTCCAATTTCACCAGTAACTCATCTTTCTCTCTTGCAGAAAACTCCCTGAAAAAAATTAACGATTATCAAAAGTCAAATGGGTGTCACAAAATCATCGGCCACTGCTATTAATGTCCCTGTACCGAAATGAAAATAAAATTACCTTTTCTTACTGCTGTTCACCTGATCAGATTCCAGTTTCTGCCTCTTCATTCTGTAAAAATTCTATCGTAAGAGTAAGCCTCGAGATAAATCAGTATCTGCAGCCCTCCTTCGCGAGACCCTTAAATGGCCAGTCAAAAGTTGATTTAGATCCCGCCCGAATTTGGCGCCCATTCCATATGGTCTAAACGGCATGTACATGTCAATGGTGAGCAATACGAGGAAAATTTTGCACAAAACAAAAAAAGAGAAGGGCGGCTGTTAAGACCATTTTGGGAATACTGGAACTTTCTTAAAACACTAAGGAGGGGGTTTTATCAAGGACCCCCAAGGAGAAGAAGGAGGGATGGATTCAATCGGCGAAAATGCAAAGGATTTGCTCCAGGGGAGTCAATTAATAGATTTGAATCACTCTGAAAAAAGGGATGACTACATGGACTATGTTTCTCACCTCCAGAGGAGCACAACTCAGTTGAGGCGTGAAAACAACGTTCTGAAGAGTGACAACGCAAATTTAGTGGCTAAGCTAGATAGAGCGGTAAGCAAAAGCAGAAAAGGAATTGAAATTCCGGAGAAGGCAACTACAGCAGAAATCGCGGAGGCCTTTGGGAAGTTGAGCGAGGAAAATTGCATGTTAAAGAGGGAAATGGAGCGTCTTATACGTTCAAACACGAGATACAGAGCCGCGATGCAAAACAAAGATCCAGCCCAGATGCCTCCCGAGGAGAAAAGCTATTTAGTCAATTCAGACGAATCTGGAGGGAGGCTTTGCCAGTGTGAGTATATACTAAATGAAATTCTGGAGGCGGTTTCTTATAAGCTAGAAACTTATGAAAAACACATTTGGGAGCACCGTCTCACTACATTAACCAATGAAAGAGATGAAATTGCCGTTCAGAACATCTCTCTTGTCGACAGATTGGCAGAAATTGAGGCGATTATCAAAGTTGATCACGTTTTAGCTGAGAGATTTAATGTCCCTCTCGAGGGCTGCGACGAGAAAAACCAGATCCTGACCTTACACCGAAAGTTGGGCTTTGCATTGGATGTTAATCAGCAGCTTGAGAGAAGGCTGGCCTTTGAGACTCAGCTTTCCAGGTCTTGGCAAAGCAACATGCACACCATTGTTAGTGAGGTAAGTTAAGTTTCCCGCAATCGGCTTCCTGCATAACTAATTTTTGTCTGCTGCATGTAACCTTGCACCCGTCACCCCACACTGCAAATATGCATAACGAATTTTAAAACATACAGCTAAGACAGTACATGTATGAACTTGGCTCCATTATAAAGCAATCTAATGGCTGTGAAATATTTAGAACAATAAGTTCCTTGGGTAAGTTGTTGGAGTTTTTGATTATTTCCCTCTTCCTTTCCTCCGCACTTCTCTTTTTCCAGAAGAGTCTATTGCAAGAAATTCTTAGAGAACTGCTAGGAAGAGTCGGTAGTCTCTTTCACAGAAAATTTAACTGACCCACTTTTTTTACCTTTAATATACAGAAAAACAAGGCGGTTCTGGAGGTGGAGGAACTGGAATTGGCGAACCTCCAGGTTACAGAAGGGCTGATAGAGAGAGCTTGAAGCTTCTGAGGCTTGCAAAACAGAGAATCGAGGCGGATACAAAAAGATTGGAGACCTGTAATAAGAGGATTATTGAACTGGAAAATGAAGTCGCATCACTAAGGGTACGTAATCATTCTTACATTTACAGTGAGGGAGCATTAGGGAGAGATATGGCGAGCAGAGGGATAATAAGAGACATTTTTCCACCACCAAAAAGCTCTCCAGAGGACTTAACTAGGGGTTTATTGGGATCATTTTCAAATGCTCAAAAGGAGCTCTTGGACCCAATATTTGGTGAAGTTAAGGAGGCCGTGGAGATGAGCCAAGATTCAAGGAAACCAGAAGCTTCTGAGTCAAAATCAGGGAATGAAAAGGCTGAAAAAGATCCTTCTAAAAGTGATAGCTCTGGAAATGTTCAGAACTTTGACAATGAGCAAAATACTCACAGGAGCCAACATACTCACCGTAGTCATCACAGTAATCAAGATAACCAAACTCACCGTAGTCACTACAGTGAGCAGAGTCACCGTAGTCGTCACAGCGATCAAGATCATCAAACTCACCGCAGTCACCACAGTCACCGTAGTCGTCACAGTGATCAAGATAACCAAACTCACCGTAGTCACCATAGCAATCATTCCCCAAGTACTCAAAAGACCAAAGAAGGAAGCCATCGGTCTCACAGTCAGAGTCATTCCCAGACCCAGAGAGCACCAAAAGAATAGTGGTTCTCAGCTTTTGGTGGAAACGGGACTCATAATTGTATAATTAGAGTCTTTAATGTCCGGTTATCCCTAAGCCCTGAGGAGTTTGGTTTCTTGCTCTGGCTCACTGTTAATAATTTAAGTATATATATGTGCGTAAATATATATATATTTTCCGATTGGTATATATTTATATGCATATATATATATATATATATATATATATATATATATATATATATGCAACCGCATAACCAAATTCAACAATTTACAATCCTTAATTATTTGTTTACTTTACTTCCATTCTCTCTGATTTTCAGGTTCAATTAATGAGGAACAAAAATTCAGCATTTGCCTCTGGAACTGTAACGGCTTCATACTCTATAGCTCCAGCGGAAAATGGTAAGTTTTATGGATGTGCTTCAGTAACTTAAATCATGATTAACTTCTGGTTACAGGATTGAGATATAATGTTTATAGGGAAAGGATTGAGAGATTATCTGGATGGCTGGAGGATCAAGTGGTGAGTGGCCACGTATTTGAGAAGATGAAGGAAATTAGAAACAGGAGGATAACGGATGCGATGATTTTGAGACCAGTAAAAGAAGGTAAGTCTGCAGAAGATGAGGACAAAGAAGAAGAGTTGGGGCCAATGGAGATTTATTTGAATCAGGACGCAGAAAGACGAGCCAGACAGCTAATTCAGCATTCAGGAGTGGTGCCGGCTTCTTTAGAGTCCTTGAGGAGACAAAGAGAAAGAAAGCAGGATGATTGTAACCTTGAATTAAAAGAAATAAACAATAATGACAATAGCATAGACGTTATAGAGTCTTGGATCTCAAGTGGGATGATTCCGGGAGAAGACCAGCTGAATTTGCCGAAAGAGTACAACGAATGGAAAATGCAGAAGCTTACAGAGAAACTAGTGCCAGACATTAGATTAAGAAAGAAGCTATTAGAGGATTCTTTGAAAAAAGTGAAACCAATTCCTGTGGAAGGCTTGGAGATTCAAAAAGACGAGATGAATTTGGGTGACGAGAACATTCTAGAGAAGAACTTCGAAACAAGCGTGATATTTGCTCCTCCTTTAATTGTGCCTGAAATTAAGGTAAAGTCTCCCAGCAAAATGATGGCCACAAGAGGTAGAAGTCCAGAAAAAAAGACGTCACCAAAAAAGATTGGAATAGATATGAAAGAGATAGCGAGGGTAGTAGTAAAACAGGTTCAGGATACTTTGGAAGCCACAATAGAAAATACCCAAAATGAGATTGAAGAGAAAATTGACTCTTTGAATGATCATTTAAGGCAGTTGGAGGACAAGACAAATATCCTGTTGGAAAAGAGTGCAGAAAATAGTCCGAAGCTAGAAATTAAGAGAACTGAAACAATTAATGAAAAAACTTCATTGCCTTCGAAAAAGCCAAATCCTTCTCTTCTTTCTCCAATAAAGAAAAAAATGGAAGTACCTGTACCACTTAAAAAGAAAGCATCAAAGGTAGAAACAGTAGCAAGTTCTCACGAGAAGGTGAGTGTCAAGTTTTCACAGTACTTTTCGATGTTTAAAAAGAAGATTCTCAAGAGCTATGAAAGGATGGATGATCTATATCGGATAATGAGGCCTGACACGAATGGAGAGATATCTCACGATAACTTTGCTGTATTCTTGAAGGAATTGAAGATTCCTGGAGGAGTAACAGAACATTCAAAGCTTTTTGATGAGCTGAGGGGTCAAAATAATAATATTACAAAATTGTCATTGTTTAAGAAGATTCATCCTTTGTACGAAGCTCCAGATCCGACTTTGGAGGACTTTGTTAAGCTATTGGATGAGATGTATGAAGGGTGTGAGATTCCTGTTCTGGTTTCAACATTTAAGGATTCAAAGTTTGACAGATTCTCTTTTATTAAATTTGGTCAGGATCAACTTCAATTAGATGAAGGAGAACTGGATCGCATTTGGCAGAATTACATTGGTAGTGCGGGGGCAGGAGCTGCCAGTAATTCTGAGAAGTTAATCGGGAAAATCATGGAAATTAGAAAAGACTTGGGTTTGGAAAAAATACAGGAGGAAGAAGAGAAAGAAAATGAGAAGAGAAAGGAAAGAGAGAAGGAGGAAGAAAAGGAAAGAATAAGGAAGGAAAAGGAAAGGAAAGAAGAAGAAGAGAGGGAGAGAATAAGGAAGGAAGAGGAAAGGAAAGAAGAGGAGGAAAAGGAAAGAATAAGGAAGGAAAAGGAGAGAAAAGAAGAGGAGGAGAGAGAGAGAATAAGGAAGGAAAAGGAAAGGAAAGAAGAGGAGGAGAGGGAGAGAATAAGGAAGGAAAAGGAAAGGAAAGAAGAGGAAGAGAGGGAGAGAATAAGGAAGGAAAAGGAGAGGAAAGAGGAAGAGGAAAGACTGAAGGAGGAAGGATCGCACAAAGCAAACAAAAGAATGTCTTCAAGTTCCTCTTTATCATCTTCATCTTCATCTCCTTCCTCTTCATCTCGCTCATCATCTCAGACTTCCTCTCATTCATCACTTGGATCGAAGAGAACCCCCTCCGATGTCTCAAAGGAAAATATTCCAGAGCTTGAAAAGTCTAGTGGGAGTGGAAGCAATAGAAAAGAGAAGAACTCCTCAAGATCCAGATCTTCCGTGACTGCAAGGAGTTCAAGTTCAGAATCTGGTTCGGAGAGGCCATCGGGAAGAAAAGCAAGATCTAGATCAAAAACGGGAACAACTTCTTTGTCAGATTCAGCCTTGAGCTCTAACTCTGAATCAGGATCAAGTGTGGAGTCGAGCTCCGGTTCGGGGTCACGTTCAGGTTCAGGTTCAAGATCGGGGTCAGACTCTGAATCCTTAAATGTTGAAACCAGAACAGGAATCTCACACCCTTCATACATCTCATCCAATA
>JABXOJ010000043.1:0-45154 GCA_014529505.1 Cryptosporidium felis
GAGGCGGTGGCGGCGAGGGCCTCAAGTATGCGTGGGGGGATAGGTAGCATGTAAGTAAGCAAATTTGGGATGACAAATAGGGCTTTCGAAATCAGAGAACTGGCCGGAGAACAGTTAAGGCTCTCATGATTGCGGAAAAAGCGGTGATTCCCAGTCCAAGGGGACCCTTGGGGCCCGATGAGGAATCTGGAATTTCCTTTCAAAGTTTGGAGACTTGGGTTACAGCCAATTTGGCGACAAAGCAATTCGTGAAGGACCAGAAAAAAATTCTGGATGAACTCTTTAGTGGCAGTGCAGGCTTTAAAGATGGCACCTTTAATCAAAGAATGTTTAGTAGAGAGTCTTTGGAATTTACCTCTATTTTGGAAACACCCGAATTCACGGAAGCTCTAGAATGCCTGTCCAAAAATGGATTGTCAACACAACTTCTGGAGATCTTCTTGGAGTATTCCCTCGAGAGTTTCCTTCTCAAGGAAATCACCTTTTTTTGGACCACTCTAGTTTTGTTCGGAGAGGGCGACTTTGAGGATTCCATGGATGACAAAGAGACTGAATTAGTCGGGAATGTTCTTTCTTTGCATTGCTGCGTAATATTCGGCCTAAATAGGCTCTTGTGGAGTTTCGTCTTAGTACTCTTGGGGGCAGCCTCGATTCTGAGGGTTCCCAGGAAGGAAAGAGGCATCTTTTTATATGGGAGTTTGAGCGAAAGCGAGGGAGTTCCTGGAATTTTGGATAAAGCAAACCCTTTCTACAGAGTTATGGCGAACTTTAAGGCGAGAGTTCGCCTGTTACTTTCTGACAGCGTTCCTCCCAACTTTGACACGATCATCAACAGATACCTGCTCGGCATTGTACGCTTTCTATCTAACAAAGTGATGTCTGGCGAGAATTCTCCAGAAAAAAGTGATGTTGCTTCTTTTGAGATGAGGGAGACTCTGGTGAAAATTCTTTTTGGGGAGTCCTTCATGGGTAGCTCCGGGAGAATTGAGGCCTGCGTTTCCAAACTTGAGGCTCTGCAACATTACTACGAACAAAAAGCCTCCAAGGTCCTGGGCCAGAATGGTTCCTTTCCCTCTAACCTGGATTTTGAGACTCTGGAGGTGCTATCAGGTCTGATCAGTTGTTCCGAGTTGGGCAGCAGGCTCACTGAGTCGGAGCTTCCGGAACTCTCCAAGGGAGGGGATTTAGAGAGAGTTCGGGCTTCAGAATTCTGCAATAAAGATTCTGGCTCTGGACATGAGGATGAAGGAAGGATTTGTGAGATTCTGGGAGTGATTTCAAAAGGTCCCGCTTCGGAAGTTCTGTTTCAAGAAGAATCTCTCGAGTCTTTGCACGAATTTGCAGTGATCCACAAGTCACTGCTTAATGTTCTTTTAGAACTGGTTTTCTCCTCTCCACAGAATGGGGATACAGCTACTTCGAGAAATGTAGAGGCTTCTGGCGTAGTGTCCTTGGAAACTAATCTGGGGGACATTCTGGTGCTCATGGGACTGGCAGGGCTTGGCGATTTGTGGAGACAAAGGGTGGCCAGCTTCTTTAAGATTCGAGCGGCTTCTGTGGTCTCGTTTCTGGAAAACAGGAAGACGCAGGAGAGCAATCTCAGAATTTACTCCAAGTACGTGCACGAGTTTATGGGGTCGGTTTTGATTGGTCTTTTGGACGGGAGCAAACTTAGCTACGATGATCCAGAGGAGGCCCAGATGTTCCGGGAGATATTCGAGGACTTTTACATGGAATACAGCTGGAGTTTGAAGAGAAGGCTTGTAAGACTAATTTCAGACTTTCCGGCGAGTCGGAGTTCGGTCTTAGATCTGTACATTGTCGTGAGCCACTTCCCGAACAGTCAAGTGTTCAAGAGGGTCTGGTTCGCGGAGATTTCCAGGGAAATTCTGAGCTACGCGGATACAAAGCTCTTGCATCCTCATGTGGAGACCCACAGCATTCTGGGCTTCTACGTAAAGGCTATTTTCTTCCTGCTCCTGCTAGATTTTCCTAACGAGTGGATGGAGGCAACTTTGAAGAAAACTGGGAGTTTTTTGAGAAGGAGGAGCGATACGACTCAATGCATTGTGGCCTGGATGCCTTTTATCCTGGAAAACAGCTCTCCAGCCCCGAGAGAATCTGATACCGCAATGCCAATAAGTTGTTCGGATGAAGGTGTGTATCCTCAGTTTTCGATTTCAGACCCCAGCTATAGTGAGGATTGCAGAGGGCTGTTTTCCATCTCCCAAGAAGTTTTAGAGTTGGAACACACTTTTCAGAGTCCACCAATAAAGCTAGTTTTGGACTGGATTTCCCACATCTATGGAAGCAACTTAACGCTACTAAACGATTACATCTTCAACCTGGCTTCCAGAGTTCTGGGGAACTGGCAAGGGGTTGGTTTTGAATCTAGCGGCGATACAGCGGAGAGGGGACTCGTGGATGAGCAGACCTGGAAAATCGATGAAAAGAGGTTCCGGAAAGATGAGTCCATCTACGAAATGATCAAGATGACGATCGGAGGTAGGAACAGCGACGATTTGCTGAAAGGGGGGGGACTCGGGGGCTCGGGGCCTGGAAGCAAGGACGAGCAACAACTCCTGGCAAATTGCAATATAATCTTGCAGGACATAAACGGCTCTATTTCCGACAGTAGAGACTACAATTCCTTCAGAGAGGGTTCCAAGGGCGCAGAGTCTCCCACCCCACTCGTGACAGCCTTCACACTTTCCAGAAACTACTGGACAGAAAATGTGATAGGCCTGGAGATTCGGGACGAGACTTTTCCTCTGGCTCCAGTCTTGGAGGCCGAAATCGGCGAGTTCAAAGCGTTTTTCGAGCACGAACATCCGGGCAGGACCTTCAATTGCTACAGCGGCTACGGTGTTGCTCTGGTGGATTTGACTGCCAAAGACGGCTCCGTGAAGTCCAACGTCGTACTGAACTTTCTCCAAGTCAGCATCTATGACTTCGTTTCTGACTCTGGTCAGGGAGGAGGTCCGGAGGGGTCTCAAAAAGCCTCTAGAGGCAACCATTTGGACTCCGACAAGCTACTGGGCTCGAACTCCATTCTCAACTGGTTCGCAATCAGTCCAAAAGGAGAAAGAAGGCCTTCCGACCTTCCGGAGGGTGGCTTTTCGAGCAGAGAGGTGAGAGCTGCGACCCTTGGGGACCTTGTGGGCCACTTTAAGCAGCCGGAGCAGACCATCCGCTGGAACGTTGAAAACATGCTTTCGAGAGGCATCCTCCAAGTCAAAACTAAGACCAATTTTGAGCACCTCGACATTCCATCCTCCTTCGACTCCAGACCCGGACTGAACGAATCCCCTCCGGGGGCTTCCCAAGGAATGTCCGCCAGTTCCTCCGTGAACGATATTACAGTCATGCTGGACTTCAACAGCCTTCTGAGGACCGCGGGCTCGTCCTCGGACGCCCTCGGACTCTCCTCCAGGAGCGTCCAGAGGGGCCCCGTCTCCCTGGGCCCGTCTGAAACTCCGGGAGGGAGGAGGTTGAGAGGCGGCGACACCGAGGCCCAGGAGGAGGGAGATGACGAGGAGGAGGAGGAGGACCTTGACCTCAATTTCCCCACCGGAATCGTAACCTCCACCATTTGCTTGAAAGCCAAGGACGGCGCTGATTCCAGGCACCCCTCCCACACAGGCAACCCCGGGGCTTCCTCCGCCAGACCTTCCGCGTGTGGTCCCTCCTCGAAAGGAAACTCCGGGGCCTCTCCCCAAGGAAACCTCCCCCCAATGGTTACATTTTCAGACACGTTCCTTGAGAGACGGTGCTACTTCACGGCCCCCGTTATCCTCCAGGACGACGGCGACCAAGGCCGCGAGCCCGGTCCGGAAGGCCAGAGCCCCTCGCGGGAAAAGGAAGGCTCCAAGTTCGATATCGTCAAGGAGTGCGAGCTGCTCATCCGAGCCACTCTACAACTTAACGGAGCCATGGCTCCCGCCGTGCTCTTCGCCAGGGTGCGAACCGCCATCGCCAGCCAAGGCCAAGACAGACCTGCGCTCGAGACCTCTGGCACACACTCCCATCAAATTCTGACTTGGCCCCAACATGTCCAGGCCATAAACAACATGGTTGACCGTGGGGAGGTCTACAACAAGGGCGGGAGGCTCTTCCTCGAAAAGTAGCATCCAAAGTGCCCGCCCAAATGCGCGGGCAGCGGGGAGGCGGCGAAACTGTCCGCTCCCCGGCGGCGCGGAAAGAGCATTGCAACTGTCTTCGCTCGCACTGAGAAAGGTACCGTGAATCGAGGAAAAGGCTCTCCGGGGGTGGGCGCCCCGCCCCCCCCGCTCGGAGCGGGTCCGTCTGTTTGGAGAAGGCGTATCTCGTCCCCGGAGCCTCCGAAGTGCATTTCGGGGGGGACTCCGTATCTCAGAGGCAGAGACATGATGGCGCGGGGGTTACCGACGATTTATCCGGCCCGGAAACGTCTGGGGGCAGCGGAAAATCAAGAGTGGTGTGAGAAGTGTGGAACTATGAGAATTATACGTGATGGACCCCTGGGGGTGTGTAAGTACCTATTTGTATTATACTTGCCGGCACTAGCAAGGTAAATTATTAAATAGGTAAATGCGTCACGGGGTAGTCGAGAGGGGGGGAACAAAAAAACAAGTACCGGGGCTCCTCACAAAAATTACATATAGATTCAGCTAAATACATTTCACAGCGTAAAGATACGCCTGAAAGTGGATCATTAATGCTTGGACAAGGGAAGTTTAGAAGGTAAAGGATCTTTGAGAATTGGCCGACCTTGGAGATACCCATGTAACACAAGAGTTAGATACAAGGAAGTCAAGAGCCTAAGATTTTAGTTTCCCAGCATTTAAGAGCTAGCAAAGGAGCAGGCAGAGGACCGATTCTCCTCGCATTTTTTTCTTTTTTCTCTCCCTCGGGAGCAAGGCAGAGTCCCCCAAGACGAACTAAGGAAGGGCCACCTCCATAGAGCTTGGAAGAAGACTGGAGGTATTGGGAACGCCAACTACTCGTGCGCAGTGAAATGAAATTTGGCGAAGTTCGGGTTTGTAATGCTAATGAGTTTTGAAGAAAGGGCATCTTGTGGAGAAAGCTCAGCGGAGGGTCTTGGGGAGGGTGCTGGCGGACACAATTTGATTTCACTCTCGGATCTGAGCCCCAACCTTTCGGGCATGAGAATGCAGTTTGGGGACTTCTCCGGGCGGGAATCCCGGACTACGGGGAAGAAGCAGTCTCCGGAGGACGACTCGCCGGGGATTTCCGGCGAGTCCTTCCTCATCAGCATTTCCGAGCTGCGCTACATCATCCTGGTCTGCGTGCGGTGGAAGCTGCAAAACAACCCGGAGCTGTCGTCCTGTTCCGGGGTGGCGCTGTCGGCGGGGGATGTGGGCTCCATCGCGTTGGATCCGTGCGGCTCCACCACTCCCCCCAAGGAGTTTCTGTTTTCGCACCTGTTTCTATTCAGGTCCTGCATAAGCGACTCCCACAGGGACGAGCTGGAGCTGCAGGTTGTAAAGGACATCTTGAGGCTGGTCGACCCTGCCGTGGGGGCAGATCTTTCCGAAAGGCTTCCGGCGGCTTCCGGGAAAGACTCCAAGTCTCTGGGGCGGGCGGAGTCCCCTGAGATCAGCGAGATGAGGAACGCCGAGGCCTCTCTGAGTTCCCAGTTTCTCGTGGGGAGACTTCCGCTGCCGAGTCTCGACTTCTTCCTGGGGAGGGACACTTCTGAGCTTACAATCGGGGATATCATTAATACCACCGAGCACTCGAGCGGACTGAACCTGGCCAACGTCGCGAGCACTCCTTCGATCTTGGGCGTCCTGCTGAAGCACTTTAACATCTCCTGGCCGAGTCACATCTTCGAGTGCCTGCTCCTTCAGAACCAGGTGATTGGGCAGGACCTGGGCGGCGCTCGGGACTCCGGGTCCAGGGACAGTCCTTCTGAGGTTTCCCTCTCTCTGGGGTCCCTTACCCACGTCCTGGGCCTCTGCAAGCCCTGCGTATTCGTGAACAAGACGAACAAGAAGTGCAGGAACGGCGTTCTGTGTTGCTTTTGCCACTTCCAGCACAAGGAGCGGAAGAGAGGGAAGAGGTACAAGTCCTCCATCGCGGGCTCCGTGGCCCAGGGCGTCGTGAGCCAGGCCCTGGCCTTCGGGTCCAGGGGGGACTACAAGGGAGGAGGGGGAGGAGAGGCCGTGGGGAAGGGGGGTCCGTTCTCCAGGGAGGGGCCTCCGTTACTGGACGGTTCTTTGAGGGCCGTCTATCCGGAGTTGGTTGGGTCCCAGATGGTGATGCTTCTGCCTCCGGACCTGGCGTTCTGCCCCCACGGCTTCCACCAGCAGCCTGGCTGCGGCCCGAGAAGTGGAGTGGGTCCCCCCCCGCCCATTCTCCAGGTATCCAAGGGCCTTGCCTTCGGAAAGCCTCCAAAGCCTCCTCCGTTCTGTCCGGTTGGGGAGCAGATACAGGTCAGGTATCTGGTTCCTCCTCCTCCTCCTCCTCCTCCCGCCAAGGCGGCGCCTCCCCTCCAGATGTTCCACGGCGAGAAAGATGTGTTCTTCCGGGCCGGCTCTCTCCCTGTTGCAACGTCGAATTCAGCAGGGTTTCACCAGCAGGTCGTCTCTTTTATGGACAAGGGCTGCCCGGAGAGGCCTCCCGTGGGCATGATGGGGGTCATAGGGGCCCGCGGCGTCATCCCGGACTCGCCGTTCCGCCCTCCTCAGGAGCAGAGGCCCCAGGATCCCTTCTTCGTGGATATGGGGTACTTCCGCTGGCCCGAGCACCCGGGTGGGGGGGGGGCCCAGGAGTCCGGGGCTGACTCCTGGAGCAGGGCCCTCCTCGGGGCCTTTCCGGAGACCAAGCCCTCCGGGGCGGAGCACCGTCTCTCCCAGGGGGATTCTCGCCCGTCGTCCAGGACCGCCCCCCAGGACTGGAAGACCTTCAGCGGCGTCTCCCCCGGGACCAGGGCGTCCGCGGAGAGCGAACTGAGCAATCTCTGCATCTCCGCCCCGGCGTCCGCCTCCCTGGCCCCCGGGGGTCCCCAGGACGGAGGGGGCTTCAAGTTTAGGGAAAGCCTCCACTCTTCTCTGCCGAGGGCTGACCAGGAGCTGCCTCCCGGCCCGCACGGGGAGACGGCAGGGGAGGGCTCGAGCTCCTCCGGGTTCGACACCATTGACCTCGGTCTCGCCGGACTGGGAGTGGACTCCGCGGTGGAGGGTCTCGAGAGTTTGGGGGACTGCCTTGCGAGTCCGGAGTACCAGCTCTTCGACCCCTCCAGCGTGCTCCTGGGGAGCTCCTCGAGGACGGCTCCGTCCTCTCCGTCCTCCCTCCCTCTGGCTCCCCGGGCCCACCAGGAGGATGCCGGGGCGGCGAGCGGCTCTTCCTCCAGAGACGACGGAGGGGGCGTCCTTCCTCCATTCCTGAGGGACGCCCAAGGCGCTCATCCCTCGGCCGATTTTACCTCGGAGTGCTCGGCGCTATCCTTTCTGGCGGGAGAGGGCTCCTCTTCCTCCACCTCCGCTACTTCCCTGGAAGGCTTTGGGATCGACCTTTGCTTCTTGGACTCGTGGAAGTAGCGCTCGGCGAGTGGAGGCGGCAGTGTATCTCCGCCCGGTTCTTTAAAATAAGATATGAGGAGGTAGGCTCGGGCAGGAGGGCCCTTTGGAGGCGCCTCGCCCGCGGACGGCCCCGGAGATAGAAAGCCATCAGTTAGCTTAGTCGAATAACGAGGTTCTAAGAAGTCCTAGGTGCGGAGTCCCGGGCCCCTGGGGCCCTTCTACTTTCCTATTTTCCGTTCCTGCGTCCTCGGGGAGGCCCGCGGCAGGGTGTGGGGAGAGGACAGGGGCTACTGAAGACCTTTAGTTCTGGTGTCTATAGTTTGGAGAAGAAGAGCTAGGGAGTGGGAGGCAGTCCCGAAGCCTCTACTAGTTGCGTTTCTTCTTGCGCTCCTCCTCGTCCTGGTGCTTCTTGATGAGGACGACGGCGACTCTGGTAAAGAGGTTCACAGCGTCCAGGTAGAGCTGGATGGAGTGGAGGAGGAAGTCTCTCTCTCCGAAGGAAACGGCCTCCAGGGTTTTCTGGGTGTCATAGTATATGTAGAAGGAGTAAACCATGACAAACGCGTAGGAGAGGAGAGAGTCCACGAACTTCGACCTGGTAAAGATGTTGAAGAAGGAGACAAGTCCGAGGTAAGCTGTGGTCGTTAAGATCATGGAAGTGGCGTAGAGAGAAAGCCTCTTCTTGGTAAACAGAACTCCAAAGGAAAGAGATATAAAGATGATACTGGTGGCGACCAGAGCGGTTGGAATGATCACCGGGTTCACGAAGTTCCCATATAGAACGATGGGTCCAAGTCCGTTACCGATGGTGAAGCAGAGAAGCAAGTAGGCTCCCAGCCGAGGAAGGGAGAGGGAGCTCGCGTTGGAGGAAGAACCTGTAAGGTAAAACATGATCCCAATTCCAAGGAGCAGGCTCACGAAGGAGTTCAATCTCACCACTCCGTTCATAAAGGTGGTCACTCCAAATACGGTTAAAAAGGAGCCCGCAATGATCAAAGAGTACATCTTCAGCAGGTGGGACTGTTGAACTGACGTCAAATCAGATGCATTCAAAAAGTTGCCACTGAACCGGGACTTCCTCGAATTCGTCGCGAAAAATGACTCCATTTCCTTTTCCGTTGCAACCAGTCAAACAATAGAGCGCAATTCTTTGGGCAGAGCTGGGTTCGAAAAACAAAAAAATCGCTGAGATCCTTGTAGTTTTGGAAACTAATGTCTAGTCTTTTCTGGGTTTCCGTCTGAACCTCCAATCTTTTAATTGCAAAGCCCCTACTTCTCTCTCCCCCCCCAAGTTCCCTGCCTAGTAGGCCCACCTTTGATTAGCTTATATACCGTCGCCGCCGCGTCTCCCCGCCCATCTGCATTGGCTGCGCGCCCGTGGCGGGGCGTGTGGGGCTCGGACTCCAGTGCGAGAAGGGGCGGAGGTGCTACTTGGTGACCTTGAAGGACTGGACGAGCTGGAGGAGCTCCTTGGCCCTGGGGTCTGTGTTGAAGTGGTCTCGGATGGGCTGGAGCATGAGGTTAAGGGCGTCGGAAAGTCCTTTTTTGAGGTCTCCTGGATGGAGGTCCCCAGAGAGGTAGGCCTTGTGAAGGTCTTCCTTGGAAGCGAAGGTGATGTCGCCGCCGTACTCTTCTTTGCGGGTGACTTGGAAGTGTCCAAACTTGGGGAATACGAGAGAGTCGATATACTCTATGCAAGGGTTTCCTTCAATGACTCCGGGAGGACAAAAGGCCTTTTTTATTTTCTTGACAATGACTTCGGGCGCGTCCTCCACGAAGATCGCGGATGATGAGTCAGACTTTGACATCTTTTCCTGTCCCTCCAGCAGGCCAGGAAGCATTTTGTGGGAGAGAATGATTGGCTTTTGCTTGATTCCGGCGGCGTCGCAGTATTCCCTGGCGAGCATGTTAACCTTTCTTTGGTCCATTCCTAGCTGGCAAATGTCCGCCTTTAAATGGAAGATATCGGCGCACTGCATACAGGGGTAGATGACGGAGGAGCAGGGTTGCTCGTCGCTTTCCTGTCTTCCCATGATTTGACAGCACCTTTTAATCCTGGTAATGTTAAACTTTCGGGAGATGTCGAAGACTCGGAGCCAGTACTCACTGGAGTCTTGGCCGCTGATAAAGTCTGAGGCCCATACAAATCTTACATTCGTCATATCCATTCCTGCTGCCCTCCATATGTGGACGAAGTATTCCCCAACTATTTTAATTTTGTCAAGGTCTCCTCCCATTTTGTTGTTAAGGAGTGCAAACCAGTCGGCAATGTAGAATACGAAGATGCAGCCGCTCTCTGTAAGCTTGTTTACGTTTATGGTCTTCAGGATGCATTGGGCAATGTGCATTCTTCCAGAGGGCTCGAACCCGTCGTAGCAGATCGGATGTTCTTTTCTCTTCAACAGTTCCAAGAGCTCCGCTTCCTGGATACACTCCTCTCCGACGGACAAGCATAGCTTGTATCTCTCCTCGAGAGAAAGCTTTGATCTTTTTAACGGCTCATCGCTTCCGTCCAGTATGTACCCGGGGATTCTGCTGGGGCTGCTTTCAGATGGCATTCCTGACTGGCTTCCAAATTTGGATTTTCTTCCTACCGTAGGTTCTATATGTCCCGGGGTTGCGTCTTTCGCTAAATGCTTCTACTCAGTTATTCAGTGAACAAATGAGTGAGTGCATATATTTATTGCAGTCTTACTTTTACCAAGAGGCGACCTTTGAGCTTTTCAGCCAAGAGTTGCGCGCCAAAAGACAAATTTAGAGTTCGAGAATGCATCTGTGTAGATGCCTCCCACAAGTATCGAGAAGCTTTGTGAAAGGGCTCTCTGTCTAGACGAAGACCAGTAGAAGAGTAAGCATCCGGAAATGAGGGAGAGACGGAGTTAATGAAGGGTGGGGAAGAGATGGGAGATTTCGAGTCGAGTTTTGGGAGCGAGGCGAGCGTTTGGAATTAAGGAAACAAGAGGGACTTTTAGCAAGGAGGCAGAAACTCAGTCTCAGGTTTATTTTCGTCTGCAAGTAATCCAAGAACAAAAGGCAAAATTAGAGACGACCTTGGCGGTAAACTGTCGGGTGTGAATTTAACTAGGGAAAATCTGGTAACCTGGCTTTTAGGCAGGGAAGTTGAAAATAAGAGGAAAATTTTTCTCAACAGCAAAGTCAAAGATAATGGATTTGATAGGAATTTAGTGTACAGAATGTGGAACTCTCGACCCTTCTTTACACATGGAACGGTGAGGAAACTAGTAATCTTGGTACTGGTTCAGATTTCAAGCCTGATTGTGTGTTGCAAAGGAGATGATGGACAGAAGTTATTTTGCTTGGAGATGTTTGACGATAAAAGGGACGAGAGGCACCTTCCTTATAACTTTCTGGGCGACTTCCCAATTTGCAAAGAACATGAAAGACGGACGTGCTGTAGGAAGAGCCACGCCGAGGGGATATCGAGGCTGTTTTCTGCAATGGTGGCGAGATCGACCCTTTCGGCAAGATGCTCTAACTTCTACCAGAAGTCCCTGTGCTCGTATTGCGACGCTGACGTTGGAGTTGGGAAAAAGATTTCACAGAAATCCCCGATCCTTTGTCACTCCTTTTGCAAACTCTGGTACGACTCCTGCTTTGACGACTACTTTGACAACATCCAGAATTCATATATACGCAACAGTGACGAGATTTCGTTCATTAGACTCAACATAATTCCCTGTACAGACTCCTCCGTGATTTGTTCTCTTCTCAGTGCAATAACAACAGACCCTGTGGAATTTTGTTCTTTGAACGGATTTTCGGTGTTTCCAGACTTCGAGGTTTCATCCAGGCTCCTAAGCCTTGCTGATTACAACTCGGAGTGCTTCAACGGGATCTCAGCAGCCTCTGTTCTCAAGTCCGGAATAAGGGAAAGGCCGAAATACAAGTATAAAAAGGCCAAAAAAAGCAGAGAAACCACAACTTATTTTCAGCTCCTGCGAAATTATATTAACGAACTTTCGGAAAACCGCAATGCCCCTCTGTCGGTTATTCTCTTCATTTCTATCATTACTGCTTGGACCTTGCACAGAATTTTTAGCTTGATATTTTAGGTTATTGTACCTGGCTTGCTCTTAGCTTCTCCCGAAGCTGACTTTATACCTATACTATAATATTTAACCTTTGCCACGTAAATGGCGGCGAGTTTTGCATGCGCTCGTGAACAAATAGGCTGTTGGTATGTAATGTAACTCACGTTTCCGAAGGTAGAAACTCCAATTGAATAATTTTCCAAGCAACTCTCCCCTGCCTTTTGCTTGTCTATAAGATAAATTCGGACTGACCTTCCTCCTGTTCCTGGTTAACTCCAGCGAGCCGGCAATTCGGCTCTACCCTACCCCGGAGGCCATCGAGAGAAGCAGCGTTCGCTGGAGACCGAGATCGGAGGTGGAAGTGGGAAGCCCGGACTCCGCAGTTGGAGCATTTTAAGCACACAATTAGTGCCGTGCGACGGTGTGGGGCGGGAAGCAAAGGGGGAAAAACGAAAAAAAAAACCCTTCGTTTGCAATTTGGGGGGGAAAGAGAGAAAGGGGCAAAAAAGGGTCAAAAAAGTAATAGCCAAGCACTTCAGAAGGCTTCCGAAATGGGAATCCGGGAAAGGGTCTCAACGCTTATTGAATCCCTAGCTGTTTGCAGGGAGAAAAGTATCCGGAAAAGTGGACTAACACTTGATTTGAGAGCCCCAATCCAGCCCTTGTTTGCGCAAAATACTGAAAACGATTCCGGGAATTCGAGTCTCCTCTTTTCTTCGGAACCCTCTGCGTCTGCAAATACTCTGAAGAAGCTCGCTGCCATGCACTATGAATGGGCCCTGGATAACTATTCCAGAGTCAGAGCCAGGGAGCGCCAAGAACAAGGGAACCCAGCCTCGAAAAGGCCCGAATTAGAAACCTCCAGCCCGTACTTGAGTTACCTTTCGAGCCAATATGACGGGGTGGATAGTCCGGTCGTGGGGGCAATTCTAGAGCACAGCCAAGGACACGTTGTGATGGAGTCTATTCTGCTTCTTTTCAGCCAAAACAGCTCCGCCGAGTACGGGGCGGAGCGTTTCAAGGATCGCTCGCCTGTAATGCTGCTCCTGAGCGACATTTTAAGGGGAATGAAGAGGGTCAAGACCTTGCACTTCGACACTATGGATTTCCACGTGCTGGTCGACATACTATTCAGAGAAATGGTGATTATGAGAGACCTGGGGTTCGCTCTATTCGAGTACGTCTCTTGTCTGAATATTGTGATTAAGTGCATTGCTTCTACCAAGGAAAAATACCGTTGGGGAGAAGCGACTTCCTTGCTCTCAGTAACGGAGTCTCTAATCGAGGGATTCGGAGTGGCATCCCTCTGAAGGAGTGGGTTCCGGAGCCAAGTTTCCCATTTAGACTGCAAATCCGGGTCTCGGGAATAGAACGAAGCAGTTCAGCCTCGAATTTCGGGGGAAACCCAAACTGAGAGCTTCTGTCATTTCCCGCCCAAATTACCATAGCCCACCTAAGAATGGACAAGATAAATGCTTGTTAATTTGGCTCGAAAAGTATACAGGCCCTTTTCTTCTGCAAGGACCTTTCTGGGTCTTCCTGCCCTAGTTGGTGGAGGCATATCTAGATTGTGCAGTCGCTCTTTACATTCGGACCCCGAAATTTGGGACAGAGAAGACCACCCTAAAATGTAAGCTTAGATCTTCCAGGCTCGAGAAATCTCACTTTGCCGTTTTCCCTCCAACAAACCTCCCAGTCGGCTCTCGTTCGTCCTGAGAAGTGGTGAAAAGAGAGAGCTCGAGGTAAGTTCCTCAAAGGATCGTTCTTGCCTTTTAGAAGTGCAACCCACTCCAATATTCCTAACCTCAGCTCCCCAAGGGCATATCTCTGTTGGAAGCTGCTCAGCACCAAGAGCTAGACATTGAAGGAGCCTGCGAGGCGTCTTTGGCATGTAGTACGTGCCATGTAATACTTGATAAAGTAAGTTTTGGGGAGCGGCCGACTGTTTGAGGCTGTGCTGGATGGGCTGAAGCTGAGCCTCTTGAGGCCGGCCCTTAGCCTCGCCTTGCCCACGGAAGAAAGCCCCCGGACCACCCAGACGTAGCCTCCATCCGCGAACTCAGGTGGGTTTTTGCCGGCTCTCTTAACCGTCCTCACACCTTAGTTACACACTAACTTGCATGTCCCTGCATTCCCTACCTTAGGAAACCTACGACTCACTGGAGCCACCTTCCGAGAGAGAGGAGGATATATTGGACATGGCACCCCAAGTATGTGAGACTTCTAGACTGGCCTGCCAGGTTGAAGTTAACGAAAAGCTCTCAGGGGGAAGCATCCGGCTACCCATGATGACTCGCAACTTCTATGTTGATGGATTTAAGCCGGTCCCGCATTAGACCTGAGAGCGGGATGCCCACTATTTCTGGCGCCAAATACCCCGTCCCCAAACAATGGAATGGAGACTGGAAACTAAACAGATCGCGGTATCCCGCCTTGGTAGACACGGAGGGAACGGGGGAGGCCTTTCTTATCAGAGGTCAAATGTGACAAATGGGAGTAATACGGACAAATATATCTATTTCTCAGAATGGCCCTGCACATTTCTTTTCTAGACCTTGAGAACTTGGAAATGGCGGGCGCCAGAAATAGATTTCAAACGGTACTTACGTCTAAGGGGTGGAGCCAAATACGTAAATAACCCTGAAGTAACTTTGAGTAATATGCCACGGTATTTAAGGGTGACGAGAAGGTAGGAATGCACTAGGTGGCGACAGGAAAGGTATGTCCAGTAGGACATAGCGAAGTAGACATGGAATTAGCAAATAATAGTAGATAAGGTAAACAGAGAAGAGAGAGGAAAGGAGCCAAGTCAGGAGTAACAAGCCAGCTGGAAGAAAAAATCAGAAGGGCCGTTTTGGTTAGAAAAATAAAAAAAAAAAAACTCCCGGTTGAGATTGTACACAAGTGTTTTGTCCGATAGTTCTGGGCCAAAGAAAGACAGAATTTGAGTTCGTTGTGAAGAAAAGTCTGTGATAAAAGATGACCAACAACAGCAATGTGGTACCGGTTAGTGCCTCCCTTTATGTGGGTGATTTGGACCCGGACGTGACTGAGACAATGCTCTACGAGATCTTCAACAGTGTTGCGGTTGTATCCTCGGTGCGAATATGCAGAGACGCCCTGACCAGAAGGAGTTTGGGCTACGCCTATGTGAATTACAATAGTGTAGCGGATGCGGAGAGGGCTCTGGATACCCTTAACTTCACCTGCATCCGCGGCCGTCCCTGCAGAATCATGTGGTGCCTAAGGGACCCAGCATCCAGGAGAAACAACGACGGTAACGTTTTTGTCAAGAATCTGGACAAGTCTATCGACAACAAAACCTTGTTCGACACTTTCAGCCTCTTCGGGAACATTATGTCCTGCAAGATTGCAACGGACATGGAGGGGAAGTCTCTGGGATATGGATTTATCCACTTCGAGCATGCGGACAGTGCCAAGGAGGCTATATCCAGACTTAACGGAGCGGTCCTAGGAGACCGTCCGATTTATGTGGGAAAGTTCCAGAAGAAGGCGGAACGCTTCTCAGAAAAGGATAAGACATTCACTAACGTGTATGTGAAGCATATACCTAAGAGCTGGACCGAGGACATGCTCTACAAGATTTTCGGGGCATATGGTAAGATAAGTTCTTTGGTTCTACAGTCCGACTCCAAGTCCAGGCCCTTTGGCTTTGTGAACTTTGAGAATCCGGACTCCGCCAAAGCAGCTGTTGCCGCCTTGCACAATGCCTTGGTGACTCCTGTAGGAGTTGAACTAGATTCAGTGGAGACCCAGGGAGAGAAGAGTGGGGCTGCGAATGGAGAGTCCGGAACATCGAAGCAGGAGTCCGGGGATAAAGGTGTTTCCTCTGAGACCTCTGCCAAAGAAGCCCCCGGCCCTGCTGGAGAGGAGTCCGGTACCAGGGAAGATGACTCCGGAGAAAAAGGCATCTCCTCCGAGGTACAGCCCAATAGACTGTATGTTTCCAGAGCTCAAAAGAAGAACGAACGTCAAGTAGTTCTCAAGTCTCAACATGACGCGGCGAAGGAGAGCCAACAGAGGTACCAGGGAGTGAATCTTTATGTCAAGAACCTGGCCGACTCGATAAATGAGGAGGAGCTCCGCTCCATGTTTGAACCATTTGGCGCTATATCCTCGGTCAGTATCAAGACCGACGAGTCCGGTGTATCTAGAGGCTTTGGATTCGTCTCATTCCTCTCTCCAGATGAGGCCACGAAGGCCATCACAGAGATGCACCTCAAGCTCGTTCGAGGAAAGCCCTTGTATGTGGGTCTCCATGAACGCAAAGAACAAAGAGCCCTTCGCCTTCAACAGCGCATCCGGGGAGGAGCCGTGCCCTCTGTCTTGAGGCCTGGAACCATCCCCCCGGGCCCTCCCGGAGTGCACGGGGCCCCTATGCAGTTTGGCGTTCCGCCCCAGATGTACTTCATTCCGGGTAATCCCAACGTAACAGCGACCCCGATGACTCACAGCAGAACGATGGTTACAGCCGGAGGCTTCCCCAGCCAGAGCTCCATGCCTGCAAATCCCTGGAGGCCGAACCCCGCTAGGGTGGGATATGCCACCGCTGGGGGAATACCTCCGCAAATGGCCCCCTATAGTGGAGGAGTTATCCAACAGAACGGAGTGCCCACAAGTGGAGCCGCGGCAGTTGCTGTTGCGGGAGGGGCGGTGCAGGGTGGAGTCGCCGGGACCGCAGTTCCTGGGGTCCATAACGGCCAGAATGCAAGAGCGGGAGGAAGTAACCAGAGAATCCACAACAGACACGTACAGAATGGAGGGGGTCAGGGAGGAAGACCGGGCTCCCACGGACACCAAGTCCAACAACAAATGCAGAAGCAGAACTTCAAGTTCCCCCAAAATATGAAGGGGTCCGACATCCAACGAGTGGATATGATGCAGGGCAGACAGATGGATCCAACGGGTGCCGGTGGGCACGGAGTTGCTATGGTGCAGAATCCCCTGATTCCCCAGCAGGATGTGCCTCTGACGGCTGCTACTCTCGCCGCAGCCTCCCCCAGTATGCAAAAGCAGCTCCTTGGAGAGAGGCTTTTCCCTATAATCGCTCAATTCCAGCCCGAATTGGCAGGTAAGATAACCGGGATGATGCTCGAGATGGATAACAACGAGCTTCTGGAGCTTTTAGGCTCGGACATAGAAATAAAGAACAAAGTAGATGAGGCCATGGTGGTGCTCGAACGTGCTCAGCAACAAATCAGCACTTAGCTTTGACTCCGCTGCATCCCCCCCTACTCCACTTTAAGTGATATAACGCCACTTCTGTGTTTCCACCTTGAGTATTCGCGCCCTTTCTCCTGTGGTTACATACAGACATGTTCGGATTTTAGTGGGGTATGTGGGTGTGAGCCGTTGAATTTGAGGCAAGGATAGTGAGAGGAGACGAAGAAGAGAAGTTTATTTCCTTCTGCGCCCTTTTCACAAGGAACCTTGGGGGGAAATTAGCGTGGGGTATGAGTAAGAACTATGTTTGTGGGATTTCCCTCGAGTAACTCGATAGTCCCTTAATTTCTACTCAGTTAGACATCTTAGAATATGATACTTCATAGACAAAACTTGAGCATTTTGTTTCCATTGGTAGTGCTGGAACTATAAGGACAACACGGTCTTTCTGAGGATTCTCGTCTTCCCTACCCCATTCTCTCCAATTGCTGTCTCTAATTTTAATTGTCCACATTAAATGTAGGCAGAGAAATTTAGGCGCGAGGGACACGTAATCTAATTAAAAGAAAGGGGGAAAATTTCTGAATCAATGGCACATGAGAAGGGAGCGCATTGCATGCAGACCTTAAAGGGGGAAAAGGCAAGTGGAAAAAAACGATATAAGGCAAGAATAATAATTGGCTCTGTAGATTAGAGAAACAAGGTGAAACTCAGTATCAAGGGTAGGCTTTTGGGTAAAGTAATAGCTCTGGCCCGGTAATTAGGAACTAGCAAGAAATAGGTATTGGTTGTTTGATAGTAAAGGTGAAAATAAGGGAGCTGAAATTGAGACAGGGAGAATTGCTTCTAAAAAAACGAGAATTTGGTGACTGGCAGAACAATGAGTGACGAAGGGCCCATGGAGATAACTTTGACTCCTGAACAGGTAGATCATGGAGTGGTTGAGGAATCACCATCAAGAAACCGCATGAGCTTGGAAAAGGAGATAAATAATAGAATTTTTGGCCACGAAATGGCCAAGTCAAATTTGGTTTTTGATGAATTTCCTTTTACAAAGTTGCTGTTGACATTTTTTGCGATGCTTTTTATCACTTTTGGGGCAGTGAACACAGTTCTGGGGTTTGCAAGACTTGGATTAATGTCTTTGGTTATTTCTATGTTTTTGATGTTTTTCAGGTTTGGTGAGAAGAATCGTCAGCACAGTTCCTGCTTTGTATTGGCTGTCATTTCCTTTACGTCGATTTTTTCTTGGAATGCCATTTCCAACTACATTCAGAAAAATGAAGGAACCACTTTTGAGGAGAAAATTTATCCTCTGTTAATTCTCGAGTTTTCTGCCTCACTTTTCCTCTCTCTCTGGCTCTTGTTAATAACTCTTTCTGGCTACTCTGATGAGAACCAACGAATCATTTATGTGAATGGAGAGAAGTACCAAACAAATGCCAATCTACAATTCACCGCATTCTCAGCTTTCAGCTGGTACTTAATTGCAATGGGTTCTGAATTTGCGATTTTCATTCTCTACCTCCTTGAGGAGTCCTACATTGTGGCAGTTATTCCGTTTTTGAGTCTTCTCATCTCAAACTTTTATGTAATGAGCAAGTCGAGGCGCGTTCTACAATATTCGGAGATTCTCCTCCCTTTTATAATGTTGGCATACGTAATTTTGAGGATGATTTATGACTGGGTTGCTCCGAATGACTACTCGTCTTTGATTGGAGCCTTTTTAGTAACTATTATGGTTATCAAACAGGTGATTGGGCTTTCAATTCTTTTTATTCCGAATAGCATTTATTCAGACATAATAAATGACAGCGGTTCTTACAGTATTGCTATAGTTTTGTCATACAAAGTCAGAGAAAAGGGCAACCAAACTCAAAATGAAGGATCTGAAACGGATGATTCTGGAACCCTCACGAAAACCGACTCGGGAAATAAAAAGAATCCGAAAGAAGGTGAAGATGGGGGAGCTACAGTAGTTTCAGTAGATACCAAGGAAATTTTAACCGAAACTCCCAAACAAGCCTTGGTCGAGTCCATAGACGAAAGTAGTCATATTGAATTAACTAACCAGCTAAGCCACACAGTGGTGATTGAGGAAGATCCTGAAGCTAACATTCCGTACAATGACTCTATTAAAATTGGAATCCAAAGTAACTGAGAGGAGCAAGAAGAATGAGTTTATTTCTATTTATTAGTTTGAAAGGTGAATGATTTTCATGCTTGAATTAAATCAATGTTATCATTTATGACTTATTGCTTTCTCTATTTTATTTTACTGTCCCGATAGAGAATAAGTCGACAATTCCATTTTTCCTTAATTTTGTATTTTTTTCCCCTATTGCACTTTCTGTTTGCATTCTATCGTATATCATCTTTACAACACGTAATGTGCGTTGCGGTATTGCATGAGTGACGTGTTACATGCACTACTCTTTAAATGGCGGGAACTCTTCCCCACAAGACTCGGGCAGAGGAAAAAATAAGGGCGGACGAGAGATAGGGGAATATTTCAAGGCGTTGATGAATAAGATAAGAAGAATCGTGAGGTTGAGAAGAAAGACCTCGGATTTGAAGGAGCAGGAAGATGAGAAAGAGGATCTTGGACAGGAGAATGGCAAAAGTGTGAATGAGGAGTGGAGAGACTCGGGTAATGTTTGGTTCTCGGAACTGTTTGACCGTTTTCCTGAATTGTTTTTGGAAACTTCAAAAGACTATTTTTCCCCGGAAATTGGCGTAGGACAAATGATATGTGGCACTATTTCCTCCTACTTTGAGGATTCATGGACCAAAGCAATGGGTGACGTAAAACAAAGCAAATCTAGATCAGGAACACTTTCACAAGAGTCCGGAATCGCCGTTCACTTAAAGAGGGACTGGCATCGGCTATGGATTGTTAGAAGCTTCCTTGCCTTTTGCTGGGAAAATTATCTACGGGACTTGTTTCTCGTTGACAAAGAATCTCTAAGGGATTATTTAAGCCTCCCGAGCTATGGGACAGATTATGGAGACATACAGAAGATCCCCTTAGGGGAGATTCTTTGTATAGTAACCAGTAGTAGGCTGGTATTTTCTAAAAAGAACGCTATCTCCGTCCCATTCTCGACCATAAAAGGTAAAATGATTGCCAAAAAGACTCTCGCGTTGAATAGTTCTCTGCATTGGCGAACTCCTCCTCCAAATACAGTTGCAAAGTTTAGAATTATACATACCCAAAAAAAGGAATCTTTTAGTGGAACTTCTGACCAAGAAGAGACAGTATTTCTTTCTTTGAATATTGATAACCCTAAGCTACTCTGGAGGACCCCACTTTTGGATCTAGTTCCCACCGACTTTATGGATCTCCAAACTATCGCCTCTTCAGTAAGGGTCCTTAGAAAGGATGAAACCTCGAGATTTATCATTAATAAGAAGAATATAGTATTAAAACTTCTAAATTGGTTTAAAGAGGTCCACTCAGAGATCAACTATGGAGAGAATTCTGTAGGCTGTAGATATATCATCAAAGATCATTTCCAGTATATCCCAACCTTAAATATCTCTCAAAATCAAAAAATTAAATACTTTATAACATCAGAGGATTGCAGAAAAAGAAGGTTGTTTAGCGGCTGGATAGAGATTCTTGGTAAGAAGTCTATTTCTCCAATGCTTAATACTATCCTAGAAGGAAGCAGGAAGGTGATCGTTTTTCTGAATGAGGAATTAGTTACTCAAGAACTCAAAATTTACAAGAAGCACAATGAAAACGCTAAGTACATGAATTCCCTTGGAAGTATTCTTTTGGGTATCCAAACTGGCAAAAGGCATTTTCTCCATCTAGAAATTCCTTTCGAAGATGAAGAATTACTAAATACTCAAAGGAGGGAAAAAGAGAAAACTCTTTTTTTCAAACATGTTATTTCTTCCAGAAAATTATTTGAATCTAGAATCCAAATTCTTGATGATTTGCGAAGGTTCGGAATTTCAGTTATTCTTGGGCTCCCTTCTGAAAAACTTAGATCTGTTGTCGCTGAAAATATTCTGATCAAAGAGCTGGATAACGATCCATCATTCATCGAAGCATTAAAGCTTAATTTTCATCTGCAAATTGTGAAAAATAACCTATTTGAAATACCTTACGTACTGGTATATATCCAAGAAAGTTCAAATAGAAAATCGGGCCTGTTTTTTGTTTCACCCTGCATCCGAAACAACAATGAATTTCTTTTTTATTCCCATTTCAGTTGGCTCAAGGAAATATCGCAGGAAAAAAAACCATTTCAAATTTATCCAGAAACTCCTTATTTAAGAGAAATCCCTTCTGAAAGTAACCAACTGGTACAGATGGGACTGTCTCACTACACCAAAGGAGTAAGTCTCCTGCTTGAATTAGGGGGACTTAACTTCCAACTCAAGGATGCTGCTTTAGAAGACTTGAATGATAATAGAAGCCTATTTGGGTTAGAATGGGAGTTTAAGCACCTTGGAGATGTTCCAAGAGGACTGAAATTTTTTCTCCACTTACTGAGAACTTGTTTTTTTATATTTTCAGAATCCTATTTAGCTGAAATACCGATCAATCACACTCAATTTTTCCCGGAGAGACTGAGAGGACTCCTAGAACTACTGGAGTTGGAAACGAAGAAGAGAAGTGGAAGTATTTATTGGAGTATTTTTGGAATTTTGAGTCAGGTTCTTTTGATGGTTTACCTTGAAGAGCCGGAATCTAATAAAGAGTTCCAACAGAAACTTTTTGTGTTAATCAAGGAAAGTATGAGGCACGCGTCCATCCAAACTATTTTATTGAACTACTTGGTTAGTTGGATTTTCTTGTGTACTTTGATTTTTGGAGTTGCCCCGGGTAATTGTAATTCAAAGATAGAGGAAATTTTGACGCTTCACAGAATATTGAGACAGTTTTTAGAATTCAATAAAATTAAGATTGAAGCCCAGCAAAGGGCTCTAAGGGGAAAGGTGAGTTTTGATGGAATTTTAAACAGTATTCTCCCGATAAAAACCTCAAGGAATAGAGAGCTTGGGAAGAAGGCCTTCTTTTTACATTTAACAAGATTTTACATTTTCGAGAGACTTTCCTCCCTATTGGTTGATCCCATGGTTCAAGAGGACCCAATTTCAAATGGGGCCCTAAGTTATTACAATTTAATTAAACATGAATCAGGAATTACCTTTTATTCATTAGGGAGCAATAAAAATGGAGAGCTTGGGGTGGGGCTTCCCAAACTCCAGCTATTTTCGGATCTGGAGTGCAATTTATATCCGGATCTCAAGGAAATTAATGAGGAATTTCTATTTAGAGGTTGCGAAGAAGAGAAAGTTCGGATTCTACAAAGAGTAGTAATTCCAAAGGAAGTTGGATTTGAGGAAACAGTGGTAAATATTTCTTTTGGGATCAACCATATTCTGATTCTGGGGAAGGAGGGAAGCTTACTAACTTGGGGAAGTAATTTTTTTGGACAATGTTCTCAACAGAAACACAAAGGAAAACTTGGGACAGAGCTCGATCATATTAAGGGCTTCCAGGAATTCTCGAAAAGAATCCAGGAATATGAAAACTCTACTTACTACCCTAATGGAATTTTTCTTTTTTCAGGACCGGATAAAAAGGTTTCTATCAAGAGAATTAGCTGTGGTGGAAACTTTTCTCTTGCTCTTGACGGAGAAGGGAATTTATATTCTTGGGGGCAGGGAAGTGATGGGTGTTTGGGAATTGGGACTCTACAAGATTCCTTTGTCCCACAAAAAGTGAAATTGGAGAGTCAAGTTAGATCTTTTTCTGCTGGGATATTTCATTGTGCTGCTGTAGATATCCAGGATAGACTATATGTTTGGGGTTCTAATGAATTTGGACAACTTGGAACTCAGCTTTACTTAGAGAACAAGATAATAGATATTCCTTTCAAAGTAACAATTGGGCTAACTCAAATTAATAAAAGAGATTCAAAGATTCGGATAAAAGTTTTGGAGGATGGGACAGACGACTCTGGTGAAACTGTGAAATGGAGAGATATCTCTTTAGGAGAAGCTCATTCTATCGGATTAGACAGTGAAGGATTAGTTTGGGTATGGGGACAGAACAATTTTAAGCAACTAACAATTATTCCAGAGAACCTAGAGGCAGAAATCCTGCTTCCGAGAAATCTGAGTGCTTCTGAATATTACAAGAAACTAGGATCAGAAGTTGGGATTCCGACTCCCTTAATCTCTACCTCGAAAATCGAGGTGTTTTCTTCTCGGAAAGTTAACATGATATTTTCAGGGGGAGCCATTTGTTGTGCGATTGACGACCAAGGAAAACCCTGGGTTTGGGGACTGGGATTTTCAGGAATGGACAGTCACAACGAACCATCAATTTTCTCAAGAAAAGAGGTAGCAAGGGCAAGAGATAGGTTCGGGGAGATGAGAGAAATAGATGTTCCTGTGCGGGTTTTCAGAAACATGACTGCGGACAATGATTCAATCCGGACTGTGAGGTTTGGGAAGGGGAATAACAGCGTTTCAATGATTAGCAGGCTAGGGAGATGCTACCTTTGGTCCGAAAACAAGAACCTTATAACAGAAGATATGAAGTACTCCAATACGCACAATTGCTATATTCTTGAGGGGATCCGCAATTTTGAAGTTACAAGCAGTCAGAAAAAGAGTACTCAGTTCCTTCCGATAGTCGACATCGCTCTACTTTCAGATTCAACAATATTTGTTACTAAAAAACCCAGCAGGAACTAAAAGGAGAAATCCGATAGGTTTATAATGGGTACTTTAAAAGAACCATTTACGTTTTGGCGGGGCCTTCAACTACTAAGTTAAAATTCCCAAAAGATCAAAAAGAAGTTACAGGTCAAATATGAGGAAATCGGGAGCAGGATTGCGTTTGAAAAGATAGAGAATTGGAATAAAATGGAAGAGTATCACCGTATTCCCATAGTAATTGTGGATGATGTCGAAGAAATAGAGAGGCGAATGGCTGTATCGGATAATGAACTAGAAGAACTAGATGGATCAAGCATAAATCCGAAGGACTTGGTGAAAAAACTGAAAGAGTTTGGAAACCGGAACTTCAGAGAAGGGAGGTTTGACGATGCAATTGAGCATTATTCCAGAGCAATTGGGATTTTGAGCCTGGAATGGGGCCTCGGAGAAGAAGGGAGTGATTTTTGGGTGGGACTGGAAGGGGTTATTTTAAGAAGTAACAGGATCGCATGTTACGTAGAGAAAGGAGACTTCAATTCCGGTATCTCCGAGTCTAGAGCGCTACTAGAGGAGTTGAATAGGGAAAAGGAGACTCACTTAAGGAGAGACAACGAATTACCGACACTCTGGACTAACTTGGAGAACAAAGCAAGATATAGACTTTCATTGAGCTTGTTCAGCTCCCTAGAAAAAGAGCAGTCCCAGGAAAACAAGTACAAGATTTTGAGAGAGGCCTTTGACGCGGTCGAAAAAGTAGTGGAATATTATCAACATGAGTTGGACATTCCTGCTCCAAGAGAAATTAGTGCCTTGCACTCCAAATTAAAGAAGGCAGTGGAAGCTAAAGATAGAAATAAGAACAAACCACCGGAGGAATCGACTCCAGAGTGTCCCACTCCTCAGTCAGAGAGTACTTTCGATAAAGATCATTACCTAAAGGAGTATTTGATGCAATTCGGGTCTCTACTGGAGCCAAGCAAACCAATAGAATCTCCAGTTCCAATTGTGGAAAGATTGAGCTGTAGGAATCGAATTGAGTTCATCAAGATATGGCAGAATATATCTGGACATGACGAGTTCCTGGACTTTTATTTGTTATTTGGACAAGTTTTCACAAATCTGGATGTACTCTACAGTAAGTCCGAGCTTGAAAGTGACATTCTGGAGCGAATTCTGGGGAGGTTCTCAGCGATGTTCGATAAATTGGGCCAAATAAACTCCTCAAAACTAGATGAGAAATTTGCTGAACACGTCCTGGGTCTCATCAAAAAGTGTTCTACCACCAAACGGTTCGACTTTGTGGCTAGAATGACCTCCAGTAACTTCCAGATACTCGATAAAATCTCCCGACTTGGAGAGAAAATCAACGGCGATCTAAAACAAGAAATCTACGAACTAAAACAATTCCTGGAACTCAAAGATATTTCCATTTAAAGTCCTCGGACTTCAAGCTTGATTCCTTTTCTGGGCAATGCACTGAAGTCCATGACAAATACTTCCCGCCTGAGAGTCAGTTTAATAGATGGCGGGGCAGATCACTCTCAATGGAAATTTTTAATATAGATCACGGGGAATATGTACTGTCTTTTTAGATCTGGAAACTATTGGAAAGGTAAATAAAGAGAGTTGCAGGGGAGAGAACTAAAGTTGCACTTTAAGAAGGGATTTCTTCAGAAATAAACAATTCAACTTTCTGAAATTGAGATTCTACATTGTTTGAGGGAGAGAAGGGGCAAGTTAGCACCTTAAACTTGGAATTTGGAGAGAGTCGCAGGTTAACACTATTGAACAAGTTTTAGGCGAAAGGTGTTCTGAATTACTGCTTTTGTCTTATCTAATTTGATCTGGCACACCTAACCGCATAGAAACAATCTATTTAGGGACCAACATTTGGATTTACTAAATAAAGATGAATATTGGCAAATTTTTATCGATAAAAATCATCCTTATAGTGCTACTTTTAAGCACATTCGACATGAGCAATAAGGTTCTTGTGGGAGCGGAAACTCCCACTAAAGAAGGTGTTACTGGTCATCAAGGAGTTCAGTTTAGCTTCAGCCTTCTTGCAAAATTGCAGATGCTTAGAAAATATCTCAGACGTCTCATTAAATCACCTAGAAGTGCACACACGGCTAGTGAAATTAAGAGGACTCAAGAAGAAATCAAGATACTTGAGGAAATGGGGAAGGCGGAAGGTGGAGAGGGACCACAAACACCGGGGGCTGTACCTGTTCCAGGAGTCCCAACTGGGGTCCCTGAACCTATTCCGGGAGTTCCCACTGAAGTCCCCGTACCTATTCCGGGAGTTCCCACTGAAGTCCCTGCTCCTCAGGCTCCAGGTGATGTCCCCTCAGAATTGGCTGCCCTGCAAGTTCCAGTTACTGATCCAGAAACTCAAGTTGCAGTTTCGGAAGGTGTACTTCATGGTCCGTATTTTGCAGGTGACCTCCAAGCTTCAACTCCCCCTACTCAGGATCCCGATTTGGCGAGGGCTTCGCGAGTTCCAGTTACAGTTCCAGAACCTCAAATTGCAACTTCAGAAATACTACCTGGAGATGCTCATGGCCCACATTTGGCGGATATTCTTGTTCCGAGTTCCAGTTCGGTTACTACACCTGAGAGCCCTCCTGAGTTCCCATCTCCAAGCACTCCGATATCGGGACCAGAAGAAGGCCGTACCCACGAGGGCCCTGATGTTACTGGAGAGAAACACTTATATCCGAAAGGCGCATACCAAGAATTTTGGAATCGTTACTTTATTACGGGAGAACCTCTTCTTGGCACTTTCTTGCACTTTGGACACGACCCAACGGAGTTTCAATCTAATTCTGTGGCTAGGGACGCCTATAACAGATTCTTGGGAGCTATTACGAATGGGGTTCCGGATATAACAGATGATATTGAATCAGTAGAAGAGTGCAGGATTCTTGGTGCGAGAGATTTGGTTTTCCTCAAGGCATTTAACTACTTGTTAAATCAGAGGCTGGGAACCAATATCGAGTTGAAGATGCTTTGCTTGCTGTTCACCAACTCATTGAGGCCAACCACAGGTGAATTTGTCTCCAAGTTGTTGCGTCACATAGAAGCAAGCGGCACACGAATCGGGGGAGGTGTTCTGCGCGAGGTTGAACGTAGTGCCCTGAGTTACGTTGCAGTGAAGTTCCTCTCCAAAAAAGATCTCACTGTTTCCGGACTAAAGAAAATTATGAGTGAAAACAAAAAGTTGGCGGATGAATGTGGAGGTCAAAATGTGGATTTTGGGATTTCTATCTCTCTGCTTTCAACCCTCTACTCATTGCATCTTCCATTCATGGAGTCGATCAACCTGGTTGATATTTGCAGCATTTTGAACGGCCATCAGGCTCCGATTGAAAGAATATATGAAGTGGGATATCTCATTTACAGAGTATTCCATGATCAGCCTGATCTCCTTGCGGGATACATTCTAAACGTTAAAGATAGCTTAGAGAGTATCTACAAGGGTCTCACTGGGCAATTTTCGGACTACCTTATTGAACATGACAAGGAGTCACTAAAGGCAATTGCTCCAATGACAACGGAAACCAAGGTAGAGGATATTATTGTTCCAACTAGTGAAGAGGAGGTAATCCGAACTTCAGACAGGTATATCGAAGGAAAGATTCCGATTCCACAAATTCCGGGACCCCCAAGTCGACGCGGAGCCGGTGGCATTCAGGAAAGAGCGGTTCCGATTTCGACTGCAGAGATCTTCAGGCCTACTACTTCGACGGATTACTTTTTTAAGAAGAGTCCATATCCACCTCATCCAGAGAATCTTCCGGAGAAACTAACTGGCAGAGAGTTTGTAAAGAGCCTGAAGGTGCATCGTGGCCCAAGAGATTATGAGACTCAATTTGCATTTGGAAGCTCGGATTTCACCTCTCCGCGACTTACTTATTTTAAGAGGATGTCTGAGCGTGAGTATGCATACAACATGAAGATGAAACAGTTGAAAGAGGAGCAGAGCCGCCTGGAAAAGAAGAGGCAGCAAAAGATAACGCGTAGGTACAAGGACCTGGATGGAGCTGGAGAAGGTTCTATATCTCTGGAGGAGAGTAGCGCTTCAGAGCTTCCAGATATCTCCGAAGAGCCGTCTCCTTTGCCATCCGTCGAGGAACCAGTTCAAGCACCGTCCAAACTTGGTCTCAAATTCCACACTCTTGTTCCAAAAACCAGCAAGATATATACTCAACCATCGCGCCTCGGGAGATTCGATCGTGATCACCGTATAACTTATTCCACTCTAAAGCCAGTTAGGGTTCATACCGATAGCTATTCACCGAAGGAAACTTCAGAAGAGTCCCTTGAGTCCTCAGAAGGAACCATAGGACTTCCTTCTCGAGAGCAGCGCTCTCCAGTAGATTCTCGAGTTTCTTCTCCGGAGATGGATATTTCAAGTGGGGCTCCGGATATCTCCATTACTCCTCCGTCCCCCGGAAAATCCACACCTCTCACAACTGAAGCCTTCATCAAAGATTTGTCAGTAAAGTGCCCGGATCTCACAAGGTCTCAGAAAAGGAGAGCTCTTGGTTTGTTTAGAGTGACCAAGTACCTTTATAAGGGGGATACTCACGGTTGGTATACTGCTGCCTTTTGCAGAGCGGTTCACTTTGCTGAGAGGGATGTTTGTGTCCAGAAGGGAGTCAAGAGTCTCAATATCAAGAAGATGGCTTCGGAATGTTTTTCAGCTATTAGAGGCTCTCCATTCGTAAAAAATAATCCAGAACTTTTGCAATTAGTCAGACAAGTCTGCTACTCTTACTACAAGAGGAGATCTGCTTCAGTTTGCATCGAGTAAACGCTCACTTTTCGGCAGACTCAGTTCCACGGAAGCGGGTAGTCTGGAAAACAAAAACGACCCTAATGACATAAAGATTGGGGAGAGAACCCTGGCTTTTGTCGTTTTTATTTGCCAATGCAACTACCTCCAGACTCATCTGTAGCTTGTCGAGACTCCTCGGCCAAGGGCCACGTTATTAAGGCTGGGGTTTGGGAGTTGTTTTCCCCCTTTGGGGAAAGGGAGGCGAGTGGAAAGAGGTGTTTCAGTAGAAACAGGCAATTTCGATACTTTGAAACTGATGGAATAGAACAATATCACTCTTGGGTTATCGCACGCTCGGGCCTTTCTGGAGTTGCTCTTGCGCTTATCTGTACAAACGAGAGATCTTGCTGAAATATTTATTGTTTCTTAAAGAGCTCATTTGGACTACGCAAAGTGCAAGAGAAAAACCCTTATTTGGAGAGGCAAGGACTCGTTTCAAAAGGTTCTCCACACCCACATTAATTTCCGTTCACCAGAAGCAAAAGGAACAATTATCGGCCGGACCCACGGATTCCCTTTGTTTTCATCCTTTGAGAGCTAGTATATGTGTTTGCAGTAGATGTACGCAAATGCAGGTACTTCTGGTTCCTTACATGTTCATTTTATGGCGATATAGCATGAAGAAGGCGTTCTGGAGGGTAACAAATTCCGTTTGGTATATTGTTTTTAACCTTTCTCACGGAAGAGAGGTGTGAATGTTCGGAACTTTTAATGGATGGGTTTTCCCGTTTGGCAGTAACCAAGTGGTATACTGGTTACTGGAAACGTGGTGGAAATTTTGGAGATACTATGGTAAAAGATATTGGAGTTTTAATGGGTAGAAGGGTAGGATTTGAACTTGGTTTTATGGCATCTATATATTGAAGATTGGAATCGAGCTTTCAAGTTATTAAATTCATCTACTCAATTACAGATTAGATCTTGCTGCTTTAGCTGTTTGTAGAAGAGACTGCGAAGAGTTTAAATATTCAAGACTTCAGAGGGTTCCTCCAAGAATTGCTTTATAGAAGGAATTCAGAAAGTGGCAAATATTGGATAGTTGCGAATACACGACTACTGTTAATAATATTATCATTATTAGTATTATTAGTATTATTATTAGTATCTGATAAGACACTTAGTATTTATTAATCTTTAAACAATAGGTGCTTGGGTTCTTATAGTCTGTCCCGGCCGGTTGGGTTCTTTTCTTTTCCCTTCTGCTGTTGTGAGGGAATACAAGAAAAAACTCGAGATATTGGGAGATTTTAGAAAATAATTTGAAATGGGTAGTTCTCATTTAGATTTTGGGAAGATTTCTGATCTAATTTCCAATGATAAGTCTGGGAAATCTCCGGAGGTTGTCCCAAGACATCGGAAGAAAGGAAGTACCAGAAAGAGGAAGTTCCTTATGGAAAGTATTGCTTTAAATAGTGAAGACGAAACAGAGAGCGAGAATGTGGATCTGGAGAGCTTTGATGAGTTTGATTTTATGAAAATCTTTAAGATTCCCATAATATTATTTTTTCTCACTTCAATTAGCTTAGTTTTCGTTGGAGCATTTGGAAAAGAGTATACACACGCTGGAGAGTCAATGGAGTCAATTTATAAATTAGATCTAAACTATAGATCTTTCATTTGGAATATTTCAGGTAAGTTGGGAAATGTGGAATAAACTCGAAAAAAAAAAGAAATTTACTATGACCTTCAAAATTAACAGAGGAAAGCAAAGAGAAGATAAGAATTGAGGACTTGCAGACTGCGATCCATCTATTGTTAAGGCATGTAGATGTTAATTTTAATAGGACAGACTCCAGACTGGAAGAGCTGGAGGGCAGACTAAACAATTCCCTAACTGAAAACGCAAAAAATCACAAGGACCAGGAAAGCCAGATTGACAACTTTGAGAGAAAAATTTCCTCCAAACTTGACCATTTAGAAAAGATGGTTCAGGAACTCGAGCTCAAGATTCAACAATAAACTCACCAAAACATCTATATTAATTATTTAGTCAATTCGCACCGTAAATAATTTAATACTTAAATACATGGAAGTATAACTTACGTGTTAGACACGTAAGTTATACTTTTAAAAAACCAAGCTATGGGTTTATTATAATTTACATGCAAATTTGCAAAGTTACAGTACCGGCATGGCAATTATAACATCGACGGATTCCCGCCTAGAGGTAACAATAAAAATACATCTTAATATTTAATTGGGAAAACTTCGATTAATTTGAGGAAGCGAGTCTCTTTTCATTAAGTTATAAAGGGACAACTACAGATTAAGGTATTTTTTACAGGAGATTGCTTTCTCGCTGAATCTTGGTTCATGAGAGTCCTGGGAATTCTGCGAGCGGAAGTAGGTACAAATATCTTCAAAAGGAAGTAAATGGTAAACTTACTTCAACAATTTGTCTTCACCTCGGCTCTGGTCCTCGGTTTTTGGCCGGCTAAGGTGGCCCTTCACCCTATTTTAGAAAAATGTGTCAAAGCAGGTCTGGGAAGCGGAAACCTGGACCTACTTCACAAGTTTTCAACGGATTATGTTGTAGTTAAGAGTATTTCGAAATATTTGGAGATTTCGGTAGGCCCGGAGGGTGAGAAGAAAGACGGACTTTTTTTTCAACGAGATGAAATAGGGAAATATTCAAAGTTCTTTTTCGATAGAAATGAAGCCGTGGTGGACCAGTTTTGGGATTCGATGATGGTCCATCTGCCAAAAACCTGGCATATATATGGATTAAGACCCGTGCAGATGTCTATCATCAAAACAAGATTCTCCGAGTCTTGCGCAGGAGGCATTTTCAGTCTTTTAAAAGATGGGATAATTGAAAAGTACCATACTGCAATTCCGAATCTGAAAGATAAGAGGTATTTGACGATGGGGAAGGTGATGGAGATCTGCAGAGATATTCAAAATGACATGGAAGACCAGGGATTTGAGTTGGTTTCGGGAGTTCCCCCTTTTGGAAGATCAAGCATTCCAGTATATTACAGATGTTCATCACCTCTGAGCGACGTATTGGCAGATTTGCTGCTTTACATCGCTGATCACCGGATTCCAAAATCTGAAATTTCCAAAAAAAGAGCTTGTTCCATGACGGAAGTCATGGTTAAAGACTCGGAAACATTTCAAGGCTCCTGTAAGGATGTCCTGCCCTTTGGACTTAGAGGCTATATTCCCTTGGAACTCGATTTCGAGAATGAGGTCGCATATATCTGTGAAATCCTGGGAAACTTGAGACAGTTTGGAGTGTTTCTTTCTGACGAGGTAACTCCCAAATCCAAAGTCTCCATTAAAGAAGTTGTTGTTGAAAGTCTTCTAAAGGCTTTTCCTGAACTTTATCTGACAGAAGAGGGAGAGAACATCGTTAATTTAACCACTATCAAAGAATCAAGATTTGTTGAAAGTTGTGCCAACTTTTCGGAAACTTTAATAGCACTACGAGGGCTGGCACTTAGTTCGAGAAAATCGCCAGAAGCCTACCCAGATCTTGAAAATTTGAGGTCTAAACTTCTTCTGGTTTGCAGTGGAATCCATATGTATCTTCTTGAAACGAAACCTAAAGGAATTCCTGTATCAAAGATATTGAATACCAGAAAAGTGACTAACCAAGATTTTTCGAAGTTAATCGAGTCTAAATTTATTCCCTTTGACTCATGTGGAGCTAAGCTGTCCTTTTTACTCGGAAAATACACCATTTCCCAAGACACTCTGGCCGAGATGATCCTCTCCATTATCCAATACTCGTCGCCCCGATCTTCGAGCTCCACTTCACTTAACAATGGGTTAATCAAAGAGCCCATTTGCGAGATATCCGCCCTTATCATTGGATCCATGAAAAATAAACTCTTGAGCTCCCTCATCTACGAGGAGGCCGAGTTCTTTCACATTTGTAGACAAATAATTTTTAATAAAGTCTTAGGTAGCTCCGTCGAAGCCAATCAAGAGGGCAACCGTAAAACAAAGGAGTTCTCCAATATCAGAAAATCAGTGATAAAGCTCTGTAATATTCTATCCAAGTCTCTCAATCTCATCTCCTCATTCAAAAATCAACCCACTAGGGACTCTGGAGATCAAGAAAATCGAACATTCCTAGAAGACCTTTCTGAAAGTGAAGATACAATAAATGAAGCAGAATTTGAGTCAGGAAGCAACAGCTCTTGATGTTTTGATTGATCTCTCTAATTCCAGTTCCCACAAACCACACTTATACCTATTTCCTAGACCCCAGATTAACGTGGTACCACCAAGTTGCGTCCGGTATCCCGTAGAAGATTCCCGAAATTCGCATGAGTTGAAGGTATACTACTCAGCTAAATCACTAAAAGAAGCCTAATGGATGGTGGCAATTACAGCGGTGGTTGATAAACTTTGAACGAAGTTTCAGTATTCCTCTCACTTAGTTGAACACTTTTTTGAGCAGAGAACTCCCTTTGTGACAAGTACTTGGATCCGTACAATCACCGCAACTGTGATTATCCTCTAATTCCACTTTCTTTCTTCACCTCATTTTTTTGAAGTACCATCTTTTAAATCCCTTTCCGGAACTTCCGGCAGATGGCTCTTGCACAGTTGGGCGGCAGGTCTATAATTTAAAGATTCAAATGCGTAATGTCGACGCTTTGAAAGCTAATTCCCAAATAGTTGAATTCGGAGAAAACTACCAAACACAATTGCGTGCATCTGTGGGATGAAAAGGTTTGGTTGAAAGGATAATCCCCTCTTGCCCAATTTATATATGCATTTACAATAAAGGAAGTTTGTATCAGGAAGGTCAGTACTGGTTTAGCAGCATTTTTGTTCGCACTTCGATTTAGTACAAAAATTAAGAACAATGAACAAAAGATCAACTATTTTAATTGGCACTATTGGTTATTTCATCCTCGTAATTGGAGGGATTCTTGGATCGGAGTCCTCATACCAACCGTCTTTTGAAAACACTGACCCAGGATCAATTACTCAAACTGAGCAGTCCAATTCTCCTGGGAGTGGTTTGGAGGTAGTCTCTGCCTCACAAGAGTCACTCGAGTCATCATATCCTTCTAGTCACTCAGAGCCTTCTGAATCAGCTCTCGTGAGCGCTGAACTCCCTACAACCCAGGATTCAGAAGTTATTGATACGAAACATTTCGAACCTAGTGATGAACCTGTAGATTCCAGTAGTGTTGAAATTGGCGAGATTACAACAGAACCTTCTTCCCAACCAAGAACCTTTGAGTTCATGGACCCTAACATTGTTATTACTCCGCGGGAGAAGTCCATGAAAGTGGAGCTTCTTGTAACCAAGAGCGCAGAGGTTTCAATCGAAAACTTATTCCCCCCTGTGGAACTGGCTACTCCAATAAAAGTAAGTGAAATCTCCAAGTACCCAACCGTTGAGCTAAAGGAAGAGAAGGTACTTGAGTCCCAGGTCGCTAAGACCATCCAGTATTATAAGGTCAAATCTCCTTTGGTCCACGACTCCATTACGGGACTTGGAACTAGTGATCCAAGAGTCGAAATCGGGGGAAGTCCCGGTTTTGAACTTTTTGTGGATTACACCCAGCCCCGCATGGAGAGAATCCTTAAATTCTTGGAGGTCAACTACTCTGACCTCCTGTCCCTTGAGGAAAGGATTGAAGTTGCAACCACCTTGTTTTCGGTGGTGACTTATGGCGAGTGTCTTAAAAAACTCAGAGAATTTCACTCTAAATTTGATGAGTCTGAAGTTTGCACCCACCTCTCAAGAGAAGATATCTTATCGGTACAGCCAGAGGACTTGCCAAAGAACGTATTGAAAGAGAAGGACGAGCTCTATCAACTCAGAGGGATTGTTATTTCTATTCCGATTCCCTTTTACACTAATGCCTCCAACTTGAAGTGGAGGCACGTCGTAAGCCCCACAGGGATTTACCACTCTTACAACAGCGGAGCCATTGACGGCTTTGCCCATTTCGACTTCCTCTCCAAAAAGCTTCATGACATGATTACTTATCTGTACTCTCCCGGATTCCAATTTTGGGATGACACTAGAGTCGAACTCTACCACGCAATTAAGGGCTTAAGAGCGCAGCTTGGTCATGGAGAACAGTCCAAGAAAGTTAAGAAGCTTCTTTCGAAACTTATGGAATTTTATTTCGATTGGTTTAAGGGTAGTAAGTCCAAGAAAAGATGCTCTAGGGAGTATTTTGGGGTATTAACATCTCTGAGTCCAGTCTATGAGGCCGTCCACGAAATCAACAGCATCCTCAAGTCTATTAGAGCGAGCGTTGGGGGTGGAAGTGTCCTTGAGGCAGAGTTCCCTGGAATATCAAGTAAAGTCATCATGAGTAAAAACCTCAACGTGAGAAAAATCGTCGTTAACAATATTTCTCCTCTCTTTGTTAAGGTGTACTCAGGGCTTAAAGAAGGTAAGATTACCGCTCTAAGATCTGAAATACTCAAGATTCTTGCCATTCTCGAGGAAGTCGACTTCAATACAAGCGCCGTCTCCGATTCCCAAGATGCTTTCAGGAAATGCATCCGCAGAGACCCCAGTTCCTTCAGAGTCGACCTTAACCGCATCAAGAGGGTCTTCTATGGGCTCATCAAGATTGTCAAGAAGTCAGTTTCTCCAGAATTTCCCTTTCCCCTCCCCTCTAGTCCGCTATACATCAAGGGTAAGAAGTTCGGTTTCAAGAATATATTCCGCAAGGATTCTGCCAGGTCCAAACTCGGGTTCTATCACGAAATCGATCCATTTAACAGATCTCGCTCCAAAAAGGTGGCCAAACAATAGACAGCTATCTGAATTATTTCTCAAGAGAAACTACTTGTAAAGACGAGCTCTTTTTTGATGAAAGAATGGTCCATGTATCATTTACTTTCTACCCAAAGGCAACTATGGTTTTTATAGCCATTTAAAAAGAAGACTAAATGGGCTTATAATCTGGGAATTTACGGCAGACTTATTGACCAATTACGAAATTGTGCTCATCTAGTCCCGGAGTTATTGGATTATATAAAGGGTTGAAAGGGAATGAAAAAGATAAACGATTCTTTCTCCATCTACAGGTCACGTTCATGAATCCATATAAGTGCAGGATATAATTCTTTAGTATACCTATCTTTTGTCTTACATGCAAGTTTTTTCTATATCTTATTGGTTGGCCCTTATATTTAATTTCTACTTAGTATTAGAGTTGGGGATTTTCAACGTTAAAATTCCATCTTGATTATATCAGAACTTAATATAATGTGGAAGTGGAAAGGAAGGTGATTACTCTTATTGCCTTACAGTGGAATTTTGAAATGAACTTCGGGGAGAGATAGAGCAAGAGAAGACTGCCAGGAGCCTTCCTCATTCACTGCAGTACCCATATATTAAGGTTACTCTTGATTTTACGTCATTTGTCCATAGTTCACTTGTCTCATTGTTAGAATTTTTATGCTAACTTATTTACTCCTGATTTTTTGTCTGTTCCAATCTAGTTGGTCGCCACAGAGCAAGAACTAGAAAAGGTCCTCAATTTCTATGCAGGCCCGAAGAAATTTATTACGGGATTCAACAAGAAGAGAGCTATTTGAGGTAATTGGGGAGTCTTCAATAAAGGAGTCCCAGAGGTCTCCTATTCTTTCATTTAATTCGAGACTCCAGTTTCGAAGCAAAGGGCATTTAAGACTTTTAACCTTTCCTTCGGTATCTCGGGAATTCATAGAATTTAGTATATTATACCAGATAATCAAGACGGCAATTATTCTCCACCTTGAACAATTAAGGCAAATCTGCTTGTAGAGAGCGAAAATTCGAACAAAATCCAGATCAGCATCCCGGAGACTCCGAAAAATTTCTTGGGCGTCCATCCTTGGCGGCTTTCTTGAAGTGAAAAAAGAGTGAATGGGCCTTGAATCGGAGCCATCTTCCTTGCCGGCTTCGGGGGGCTTCTTAAACCTTGAACTGGGCTGGTGGTATTTACTTTCTCCCTGAGAAGTGTCCAGCCTAATTCTTGGTGCAGAGCTGGATGAAATAGATGGGAAAATCGAGTCAAAAACCTTGAAAAGGATTTTGTTCGTAACTCCAGGGAGTCTGGAAGAAATCCCGGGTTTGTTTGGTCGTTTGAATATATAGTTAATGAGTATCTCCATTCCTGTAATAAAAAGTTTAGATTCAAGATTGATATCCAATCCTTTCTGGAATAGGAAGGAGTCTTTGAAATTTCTGCTCAGTAACCTGAAGGATCCCACATTTTCTGTTTCACATGGGGAATACTGTAAATTATTTTCCTTCCGAATTCCGATACAAAAGGGATTTTTTACGAAGACAGGAGGCTCTGATTGACCCTCAAGAAAGAGTAAGAGTTGATTAGATTCTTTTTTTTCACTAATATTACCTTCAGAGTCCTTAGGAGAACCAACACAATGTAAGGTTTTTCCAGTAAAAATGGCAGAGACTTCCATTTGGAGAAAAGTGTAGTCTCCAAGCCGAACAAGTCCCTCTTGGACTTTTTCAGGAGGTAATATCGTGTTCACGGATTTCTTAAGATCGGAAATATCCATAAGTACTAAAACTTTGGTGGAGACTAAATCCGGAGAACCTTCTTCATCGACTCCTCGTCCAACTAAGAAAAAGAGGTACTTTTTTGGATCTTCTCTAACTCTTGAGATATGTCTCAAGCAAACTTCCTTGAGAAAAATACCCCCTGAAACCAGGAATGGATCTCTGAAGGGAGGAAATTGTTTTGAGTTATGAAGAACAGATATCATCTGAACCATTGTGGAATCTATATTTGTTTCTTCGGCCAAGTCTTTGAAGTAAGTAACTAAAAAAAAGGAATTTTTCTCGTCATAAGGAAAAATCTCCATTTCAGTGGCTTCATTCTGGTTGCCCAAATAAAACTCCTTGGAGCCATAAAGATTGGAATTTGTATCAAAAAGAAAAACCCGTGAGACAAAATTTTCAACTCCGGATTGTTCCCTTTGGAGAGACTTAAGATGGACTACCAGCCAATCATTCTCTTTCAAGTGGAGAATGGTTTTAACACGGTCATAAGAGCTTTGAACGGGAGAGAGAACTTTGTCACAGTACTCGTTCAGGTAAGGAACAACGGAAATGATACTGACCCGCTTTGTTTCACCATCTAGACAAAGGAAGCTGAGATCTGAAAATTTGTCTTCTCTGATTTGGGTGATTTTTGAACAGTTTGGAAGACCTAGTTGTCTCATAGTGGCAGTAAGGATTTCATTTTCGAATTCAGTAAGTTCCAGGAAAATGTAGCGAGAAACTGATGATAAAATGATTTGATTCTTCCAAATTCCATCTGCATATTGGACTTGAGCAGTTCCCGTGATTTCCCAGTCCAAGATCTGGTTTTCCAAGTGTATTTGGAGGGTTAAGTCAATAATCTTTCTCGGAGCAACTTTAGCTCTTTCATTTTGGAGGGTATTAAGCTCTAAAAAATCTCCAAGTTTAAAAATGTACAAAAAGTGACAGGTGGTTACAAGATAAACGTTCTTGTGGGATGTGTCGATTTTGACAGAAGTTACCATGTCAGTTTCGGAACTGTCCCTTAGTTTGTTAAACTCCTCGAGATTGATCCTTAAAGCAATAGGAGGGGTTCCGTGGGAATCTGAAAGGAGACAGTGAATATTATTTTCGCAGTCTCCAATAACTGTTAGAGTGTATGATGCAGAGAGTGTTTCAAAGGTTTTCGAATCAAAGCTTGAGATTGCATTTACCTGAGGGATTTCCCAGATGTGAAGGAACTCGAAGTTGTTGAATGAATTCACCTTTAGGCTCAATAATATGTGTTCCTGAGTAATTATAAATAACTGGTTCTCATTCACTTTAGCTGCTTGTAGGATGAGGTCCCCAAACTGGGAACTACTCCAAATATTCGTGCTTTCGACTCTGGAGACTTCCACTTGATCTTGTCTTTGTAGGGTTAAAGAATCAGCTTCGGAAACCTCCCCACTGATTCCCTTAATTAGTAAGATTTGGGTCTCTGTGACCTGGATGATCAAGTTATGAGAAATAGTCTCGCATAAAAGCAAGGACTGTGGAGAGGGAAGACCGGAAATTGAAACCCTCTCTAAGCAGTAACTGGTCTTGGAGTGCTCGGATGACCTGATTAAGAGCTCTACATCTCCTAAATCTTTAAGTCTTGAATAGAAAACTAGGAATTTGTTCTCTTCTATAGGTAGCACTTTAGTTCCAACTATCCCTCTCTTTTCGGAAGAGGGGCGGCTATTGAAGCGAATTCTTAGTAAATTCAGAAACAAGAATCTCAAAATAACTTCATATTTAAAAGCGAAAACAGCTTTATTCGAATCCCAATAGCATCTATATCTCTTTGTTGCAGTAACTATACTTTGATTGTACTTCTTCCCGACTGTGATACTCGAGCCTTTAGTTAGTATTTCGGCAATCTTTGGAACTAAATATGGCTCTTCAACCAGGTCAGGGAAGGTTAATTTTTTTGTGATTCCAAACTTAGAGCTCACCAAAACACTATTAACAATTCGTTCACTGCCTACTCTGTATTGATGTGGTGAAACACCTGAAATATCGGATAACCCTAAGAAAGACTCTCCTTTCTGAAGTACCGAAATATTTAAATTTACCAGGCTGAATTCTCTAAAACTAATCTCCAAAATGAAAGCTTCTTTGCATATAGAGGTAACCAAAAATTTAATGGTCGAGTCCGTTCCGGCATTTTCAAACCATTTTTCTTCAATTATACACACATTCCTCAAATCAACATATACTTCTTCTCCGCAGAAGTCCTTCAAGGAAATGACTTTGATCTCGCACCCTCCATTCTTTAAATCGTCATCCCGAATTATCCTCTCTTGCCTAGATAATAAATCTCCAAAATCTCCGAAAATAACTACCAGCTCACTTTTAACCTTGGAAAACAATATCAATAGATTCTTGCAATCACACATTCCCGCCTCTAACAATGCCGGTACTGAGCTGACACATTTTTTTTTCATATTAACATGTGGTAATTGCATGCTAGTATGCATAGCCGGTATGCAAGTATAAAAAGCGCGCATGGAAAAAGAGTTAGCAATGCTGAGTTTAGAGTTTATTGAGTTGAGACGAATTATAGGAAATAGATCACTTTCAAAAATGGGCTTAAAGTGGCTATCTTTCTGAGTTGGATGCGTTTTCAAAATGTTTTCCCAGTCGTGGAGACAGAGCTTACCGAGGAGAAAGTTGCTGTTAAGGTCCAGGAAAACGTAGAGCAGAATCGGTGAGTTTTTTCTACTGGGTAAATGAACAAATGAAAGAGTCTCGAGTCTGTATTTTTTTGAGTCGAAATAAATGAGATTTTCTGATATGAGCCTGAGTTCGATGGATTCAATATGGGGAAAATCCTTTAACCATTTAAATGTTGGGGTAATGAGAATTTTTGAACTGAGTGAGGGTGAGGAGAAAACAATAAGGCCTGAATAAGAGTCTATGGCAATTGTATATTTGTTAACCCGTTTTTCGCGGACCAGGGGGTTGTTTTTCGGGTATTTTTCACTTGATTCGTATGGCATAAATGTATCTATCAAAGCAACGTTTCCCATTTCGTCTCCAAGGTAAATTGATGATTCGTTGTTAATGGTGAACTGGGGACTGGAAAGATCGGATTCACCTATTTCTGAACTTGTGGTATTTCGAATCTCTGGGAGTGTATTGCCGTTTAGAAGGAAGTTGTTAAAGTGGGGGTGGGTCGAAATCTTTTGAGTCAGTACAGGACATCTGCGATCGGAGTGAGGAACTATTACGCTTTTTAGGGAGAATAAACGGAGGTTATACGAGCTGTCCAAGACCAAAATGAAGTCCAAGGGACTTTCTTCAATTGAGTATTTCCAAAAATCAAGACACATTTCTTCAAATTGAAATGAAACTGAATCAGGTTTCTCTGCTTCTGAGAGAAGAAACTCACTAAAAATGACCAGCTCATTGCATCTCAAAATGGAAAAGTCCAGGGAATTTCTTTTCTGATGGGTCGGGAAGAACCTCCCAGATAGTGTGCCAATTATTCCAGAGTTGCAAAAAACATCGTTTCCAACGGAGAATTCCGCGTGTGAGTACATAATTCCAGTAGGTAGAATCTCCAATGTAGGAAATTCAGTTCATATTCGCCCTGAAAATGCCTTGAACGCAAAGAAATGAGTTAAAAATACTTGTCGTGATAACTTCTGGTTAGGCGCCGAAGTTTACAGTCAGAACAAACTGGCAAGGTTTTAACAAGTCTGAGAGAAAATCTTCATTGGAGAAATTCACCTCACTACAAAGGGAATTAGAGTTGAGGAAATGGGGAAAGGTGGGAATGCTTGCAAGAGAAATCAATGTAGGGAGAGAAAAGCGGCCAGTGGTTCGAAGGAGGGAAAGTCGCAACTTAAGGTCAATGCAGAAGCTATGAGTTTGAAGTGCCAAATCTGTTTGCAACCTTTTATGAAGGTTCAGACTGGTCCTCTTTTGAAGCAGCACTGGGAGGCTAAACATCCCAAGAAAACCTTCCAGGAGTGCTTCCCGGGAATCGAGGCTTGAAGAGCAAAGGTTTGCAGTTAGTGCAGTCAAGGTAAAGCATTAGTAGACAAAACAAATATTATAATTAAATGCCTCACTAAGAAATGAGACAAATGGGTAACAAAGAGTCTAGGAAAAATTGAAGCTGATCAACTGGGCAATTTGGAAATTCGATGGATGAAGAGACTTGAAGACGTGCTCGTTTTCCGTTGAACTGATAATTGTATTATCCAGTCCGATTTGGTTCAGAACAAACACCAAAGTTGCAGTTATCTGCCACTTTCTGAGATACGAAACTAAAATGGCAGCTATTGAGACAGACTTGTTAGTTATATTTGGCGAGACAATCATCAAAGGGAATATGTCTCCGGGATCTGGACAGCTCCTTTCAAGATCTTTAAATGAGGTTAAGGTTTCCTCTAGCGGAATGCTGGCATAAATCAAATCTTCTTCAGCAGGTTCTTTTGCGTTGACTATACGGATTACCTTGATTTCTTTTCCATAAAGATCCATTCCATTTGTTGTAAAGTCCAAAATAGATTTGATTCCCAAACCATTTAGGACCTGGGGATGACAACCTTGGAGAACATTTCCGAGATATATCTTGTGCTGTTTTCCCCAAGCAATTAAAATAGGATACTCCATGGATGCTATTATTTTTGATCTAAGACCTGGTGGAATGTCTTTCAGAGACTTAATATTTGAAATAGGAACGTAATCCGTGCTGCAACAAATAAATGGGAATTCGGAGTTGAAAGCTGAAAATCCACCCTTTAAAGTGAAAATAGACTTGATTGAATGGACGCACATCTGAAAATATCTCAATATTTCCCTTTGAGACGGTTCCAGGCTTTCCGGGTCCATCAAAGTGCCATCAGAGTCGTATATAATAACGTGCTTCCGTTTAAAGTCCAAAATTTCGCTTTGACTCTTTAGTTTCGGGAAAATCTTCATCACTCGGTCTAGACTGTTGCATTCAACGGAGTTGTTTATTTTCTTCTTGGATTTAACCAGCTCATTTTTGGTCCTTAAGTCACAAATTACCAAGGATTCGCTATCTATAACTAAGTGTGAAGTTTTATCTATTTCTCTCATATTCTTACAAAGCAGTAATTGGATTAAATTAAACAGCTTCTTGCAGGATATTTGCTTACACTCAAGACTTTCTCCTTTCTTCACCAAATCCACAATACTCCTGGAGTCATTCAGTATCCGGTTATATTCAATAACTCTTTGGTTTTCCATTTCTACCTGCAAAATCTACTGTTAAAAGCTTCTAGCAAAGATACACAATCTCATCAACATAAACTTAGAATCCAGTCTGAAGGAAAAGAAAATACACACTAACTTTCAAATTATACCCTTCTAATTCACTTCTTTCTAATGGGAAAATATGTTTTCACTTTCAATTTTTCCCATTGGATTTCCAATAACTATCATTATCACCAACCAGAGACGAGACACGTACTCGTTCCCTGCATGCAAGTATATAGGTTCCACTGGTATGCAGGAGTCGAGATATACACGTCAATACCAGACTCGGAAGCACATGTATCACAGGTGTTAATCAACAAATTATAATTGCTAATTTCCTACGTAACCTAAAGAAGAGGTGTTTAAATTGTCTTGAACCAAATGTTAAAATACCTGCAGAGTGAAGTCGATAGGACCGAAAAATATTCCCCAAAGTAACAAAGGAGAAGTTCCTTATCTTAGACAAAAGAATCCAACACCTTATTGCTAATTCTGGGCTTCAGAGAAGTTATACAGTTATTCTGTCTGAGATAAAACAATTGTTGATGCTTGCGTACTTCCAATTACTGGAACAGATGAGGTATTTCCGCCTTTAACATCATCGGGACCAATTATTCCATCAAAACCTGCACCGCTCTCGATTCCGACTACATTACCGAATTTACTTATCTGAGAAGAGGCATTTAAACCTTGCATATCCGAACCATATAGAAATGGAGAATTCTGTAAGAAGGAACTTGATGCAAAGGCGGGAGCCAGAGAGTTACCGCCAACTCCCGCAATAGCGAAGCCTGCCAATTGTTGAAGGTATCCTAAATGACTGAGGAAGTTGAATTGATTTTGGAGGGCGATGCGTTGGGAGGTGTGGCTCAATATGTTATGCAAGTCAGGACTAACGAACCCACATCCCGTAAAAGATGGATCTGGGAATACCGAAGATTGGGTAGATGAAACCTGTTGTAGCGGGTGACTCTGTATACCTGGAAGCAGCTGAGTTGGGAAAACTGAGATAGAGAGAGGAGATATGTGGGGAACACTTGCATGCAAGGAGCCTTGTTTATGGATATCTGAAATAACTTTGTTACTCATTGAGTTGAGCCCATCCAGATCAAATGAAGACATATTGTTAAGTTCAATTCCACTGAAGTTTGGGGATGCGATATTTGGAATTGGTGGGATCTGGACATTGTTTAGGCGGCTTGTTCTTTCAATGCAATCCCCAATAGAGTTATCGGGTCCCGATTCGGATTTAGTTAACAAACCGTCACTATTACTTGGTCCAGTGCTTGCGATTACAGATAGGGGAGAAGGAATGTGGACCTCATTTGGCGAGTTGGAATGGAAACTTGAGAACTGGTCTCCTCTCGGGTTTCCTCTCTCCAATAGTTGGTCGGGCTTGACAATGCTACCTGCGGTTTGCGGGGAAACCGGAGAATTGCCATTTATGGAGGGAGACTTTGTTCGAGCAAGAGTGTATAAAGGAACAATCGATGGCTCAGAGGAGCCCTTTCCTGCGTGGCTCTTTGGTCTTGTTTTCTTTTGCGAAGCCTTTCTGCTTTCATGAAGAGCGCTGTAATATTCTATTAGCTCCTTTTTGGCGGGGTCCAATATGGGTGGATCGTGTAGATCATCTGGTACTACTCCCTTCACGTCAATATAGTCTAGGACTGCTCTTGAAAGTAAGGAGGCCGCTTCCTTGCCATATTTCGCTTCACTAAAAGAGCATTGTCTTCTACTGGGCTTTGTTGATTCATGGGTCCAGAAAACAACTCTCCACTCCTTTTTACCACCGGGCTTGTATACTCTCTCACCCCTTGCTCTCGTTGGAGTTCGGCCTTTGTTCACTAGAGACGAGGTCATTAGCGAGGGTAATATCTTTCAGTTTACCGTTGAATTTATATATTTGGGGATATACGCGTGAATTCTAAATGTACTTTTGAGCTGATCCGAAGCTTAGAGACTAAATAACCTTCATAAAAGTCGAATATTTCACTTCCTAATACCTTCAGTCTTACCTGGGTGGATTTATTGGTTGTATTGTTAGTATTGAAGGTGTTGTTACCTGTAAGGAATCACCGCTTAGAACTATATAGTTACTTTATCTATCTTAAGGGCAGTACGGATTCCCTGCGATCCGAGTCAAGTTGAATTTAAAACAAGTAATTTTATTGAAACAAAATTCGGAGAAAAATTGGTTTCTGTAACAGTATCTAGTTTCCAGAAAAAAAACCTTTGTATTTTGCAGCGTTTCTGCTTTTTTTTTTCTATTTCAGTCAAACAGAGGAAAATCCTCTCTCAAGTTCTAAATAACCAATTTTCTCTCAATTCTAAGGCTTTTGTTAATTTCTTGATCTATCTGGAGACCCCTTTAATCTTTCTTCAGCAATTTTTCTAAGTTTCCCATAAACTTTTTTTTTTAAAATAAACTATCTCCAACTATACCCCACGAAACTAGCAATGTTTTCGTGCCTGCTTTCTCTTTATCTACCCCTATCTAACAGTTGATGTCAAACCGTGACAAACCCGTCTGTCATACCGCAACTCAGTCTAATGCATTAATTATTAGATAAACTGACTAGACAATTTCATTATTGCTTTTGCCGGGTGTGTTATCTTTTACGTATAGTTTCGTTTTGGCGCCAAAGTCTAAATACCCTGGTATACCTTTGGGATTTGTGTAAATAGTGACATGGATAGACGGGGGAAAGTAGAGGGGTTATATTTTTTTTTTTTTCCTGGACAAGTACCTTTATTTTAAAATTGTATATTATTTTTTATAGTTTAGTAACTTGCATTTGATCTAGATAGTCCGGATTTGACATTTACAGGGGATTTTTGGGTCGAAGTCTCCAATTTGGAGTAACAATTTTGTCGCAATGACTTCCACGCTAAATACGTATTAGATGTGGCCTCTGAAAAAATCTTTTAACAGCACATTTGTTTGGTGGTTTAGAAAAATGTTCGCCGGCTTTTGAAAAGTTGGGAGTCTAAAAAAATATTGGAGCAATTTTAGTAGGGCGCTCCCGCCAACTAGGTTTTAATTTCGGAGGGTGGGAGGCGGCCGAGGCTTGCTGCCGAGAAGCTGGGTTTATTGATTTTTGGAAAGAAGAGAAACACATACCTCCAGGGAGGGGAG